>JAQQSW010022958.1:0-10364 GCA_028646575.1 Pseudocheirus occidentalis
AGGGAGGGAGGGAGGGAGGATGGGAGGGAGGAAAAAAGGAAGGAAAGGAAAAGAAAGAAAAGAGGAGAGGAGAGGGGAAGGGAAAGGAAGGGAGGAAAGGAGAGGGGAGGAGAGAAGAGAGGAGGGGAGGAGAGGGAAGGGGAGGGGAGGGGATAGGAGGGGAGGGAAGGGGAGGGGATAGGAAAGGAGAGGAAGGGAGGGGATAGGAAAGGAGAGGAAGGGAGGGGATAGGAGTGGAGGGAAGGAGAAGCATAAGCATATTCTACTGGGGGCATAAGCCCCCAGTAGAATCCATGTTCCTTAAAGGCAAAGATGGTTTCATTTTTTTATCTATCCCAGAACCGAACACCACGCCTTTTATGTAGTAGGTATACAATTGTTTATTATTTTCATTGAGACTAGGAAACTGGTGTTAATGAACTCTTTACTCATAACTGCAACTACTTAAAACTTCCATTCCTTCATCTTGTGCTGGGGGGAGGAGAGAATTGTAGTGATAGTAAATTAAGGTAAAGGATAATTTTAGTTGTTTCCCCAGAATGTTGATGATCCTCCAAGTCAAATTAAGGGATATGAATCCATCGAACTACCCTGGGTAACAGGATTTAAAACAATCAGAAAAGGCTTAGTTTTAACAAAGATTTGAGCTTACTGTACAAAATGAAAATAATATTTTATTTCAGTCTTCACTTTTTAACACCAACATTTTTGGTATTGTATATCAGTCTTCCACCACTTAAGTTAAAATGCATAGAAAAAATAGAACATTAATTCTGCCAAACACTGCAGTTATCATCTGTTCCAATCTCTCATTTTGTAGATGGGGAAATTGAAACCCAGCAAAATCTCAATCTCAGGTCTCTACACTTCTAGCCCAATCCCTTTTCCTTAATAGCTGATTAGTCTAATACAGAGAAGGATGATTCAGCCTAGAGAGATACTACCTCCACCTCTTAAAGTTGTTCAGTTATGTCCAACTCTTTGTGACTGCATTTGGTCTTTTCTTGGCAGAGATACCAGATTAGTTTGCCATTTCTTTCTCTAGCTCATTTTATAGATGAGGAACTAAGGCAAACAGGATTAAGTGTCTTGCCCAGGGTTGTCCAGATATGAAGTCAGTTTTTCCTGACTCCAGGTCCAACATTCTATCTACTGTGCCACACAGATGCCCTATGTGCTTAGCATGCCCTTCATCTATTGAAAGGTCCCCCCCTTTCACATGATAACTGGAACCATAATATTCTATATTCCTGAATCATATCCTATGCTTCTTAAGACACTGACCCTTGCTTATGTTTTTTAAAACACCATCTCTAGATAGGTCTGCTGAGGCCAGATCATCACATAGCTGATCAAGGATCATTTATTTTAGCAAATTTGTCATCTGAGATTGATTGCCATGATCAAGTCAACTGTATTGTGATTCACTTCAATTATTAATAAGATGAGACTGTAGGAAAATAGCTCAATTCTTCCACTCACATTGATATTCTTTGTAGCAATAATTCCATATTGAAGGACTCTGTGGAAACAAATTGCTATAATTTGATTAATCTTTAGGATAGACCATTCCTTCCTGCCATCAATTTCCATTTCATCAATCTATTGGCACTACCTAAAACAAGTCTCTCTTTTTTTGGCCTGAAAGTCTACTCATTTGTCAATTTCTAGTCAATCTATAGCATCATCTCTTCTCTTTATTGAAGACTCTGAAGCACTACTTAACGACGAGAAGGGTAACTTCAAACTTTCTAAACTATGTAATCCTTTTGAACTATATTACATACACTTGGAAAGCAATGAACCTATTTTTGTGAATTTTTTCTTATGTTGCTAGGAATTATTGTAAAAAGTAGACTCATATGTAGTCTCTAAGATTCAAGGAACAAAAAAGAAAGGTTCCAGATGAGCAAAAATAATCTTAATCTCATTTAAAACTCAAATTTTCATTCTGTAGAACATGTATTCTATGAATAAAAGAAGCTGTATCTTCTATTAACCCAGATGCAGGAAAATTGATTTGGAGGGGGGAAGGAATAAAAAGTTGATTTCATCCTTATATTGTTTTATGTTGTTTAACAAAGCTGGCACTGGAAGAGGAGACTGTTGAGTGACAGCATTGACACCTATGTGAAACATATATAGTCTAGAGTAGAAAGTCAAATGTCTCTTAATAGAATCCAAGAGAGGGGATTGTGGTTTTAATTTGTTCAGCTACAGATCCTAATACTCTCCTCCAGTAAGACTCTAATCCCTAAAGGATTGAGGAAAAAGTGACTCCAATGCATAAAACATGACCCACAATTTATAGCACATTTTTTCCTAAGGTCTCAGACTGCCCTGAGGGCTCCCCTGAGTTGTGGCTCTATCTTAATTGACATGTGGGGTGATATTGTCCAGATGAATACAATACCTAATTGAATAAATTAGGACATGTAGAAAAAGCAATCATCTTTGGCACATGGGTTATCTCCATTTAGCATTTTTATCACTCTCTACATTTACAGAGTACATTAATGATGTCGTTATGAGCTGGCCTTCCCTCATGCTATCACTCCCAAGTAGTCCAATATTATAGACTCTTAAAGACAGGGAAATAGAGACATAAGTCTGAGACACTTCAGCACTATTGCTTACTTATTTTAGGTCTAGAGAGCTTCATCAAAGGGTCTAAAATCTCCTTCATCTGTAGGATAGGTATATGTATATGTGTGATCTCAGCAAACCACGTGAACCCTTTGGGAATTAGCTGTCTCATGTATAAAATGAGAATAACATCTGTCTGGTCTCTACAGACAGGAGTCTAGGTCAGATCTTTTGCAATCTCTCATTACTCTAAAAATCTATATTTTTATGGGGATATTTCAATTAATGAGGACAGAAACAATTGGTTTAGCTGAGTTAATTTAAACATTTATTAATCACCTAATGTGTACAAGGAGCTCTGTTAGGTGATGGAGATAGAGATATGACACAGTTCCTATTTCTAGTAGTTTATAATCTAATACTGAGTGGAGTGGAAAGAATCATATACATAAATAATCATTGTACCAGTGGAAAGTATAATAAATGAAAGGAAAAAATAACATGTTATTAAAAAAATCAGCTGAGGAAAAGGAGATCAGGCAAGGTTTCATTGAGTTGATAGTCAAAGGAAGAGAGAGATTTCAATAGATGAAAAGAAGTGTGGAGGGAGAGAGAAATCCATTTCAGTTATCAAGGAAACCATGAGCAAAAGCAGGAAGATAGGAAAGAAGAGAATAAAGGATGGAAAGTTGTCTACTTTGACTGAAATACATAGTACAGAGAAGAGAGGAGAATGATGTAAGACTGGAAAGGTAGGTTGAAACCAGACTGCAGCATGACTATGTAGTGGGAGTGCAATATTCACAGCACTGACAGTGACCATCAATATACTGGCACAGTTCTCAATCATAAAATATAACAGACTCTCCACATAGAAGACAGGAGGAAAACATTTATTCAGACACCAGAGAGTCAGATCACAACCCCAAGAAACTGAATCCATCATAGCAACAAAGAAGTTAATAAACCATGACACAGCAGGAAGTGACACCATCCTTTTAGCCTTCCCACAAACAATCACAAGCATAGCTGTCTCCCTGAGTGTGTCCTCTTCTCTCTACAGCTCTAACTGCTCTGACTCCCAGCTTCCTGTGTATTCTCCTCCACCCTTCAGCAAGCTCCTCCCACCACAGGCTCCATGTGATTACGTTCGTCCTATTAGGGGGCAGGGAAGATCTTCAAATTCTCATTGCCTTACTAACATCAATAAACAACATCAATAAACAATACAGAAGCACTTAGGATTTTTTTGAGTTACAAAAGGGTGTGGTAAGGAGAATAAAAGAAGGGAGCAATGTAAAAGTTACCAAGGAAATGGAATCAACAATACTGATTATATGGAGAAGCGGAAAGGAACCAAAATCTACTTAAATTGATTGTTAAAAGAAGATTGATAAAATGGAGGGGCAAACAATAATAAGTATTTTCAGGTTTGCAAAGTGCTTTTGTATGTTATCTCACTGAGTCCTCACAACAACCCTCTGAGGTAGCTACTAGTTTTATTTTACACATGAGGAAACTCAGAGGCTAAGAAACTTCCCTAGGGTCAAAAATAGGGTTTACACTCAGTTCTTTCTGGGTCCAAGTCCAAGACTCTATCCACTATTTTACCTATCAATGATCCTTGAACCATCAGATGACATATCACAATATTTAATAGGATCAGAGAATCTCAAAATCTAAGAGAAGGAAGGGGACTTTAGATGTCATGAATCAAACCATTCCTGACCAATAATCCCTTCTACAACTCCTCCCAACAAGTAGTTATCCATGGTTATCTAGATTATATTTAAAGACTTGCATTTGGGTGGCACAATGGAAAGAGCAGACCTGGTGTCAAGAAGATTCATCTTTCTGAGTTCAAATCTGGCCTCATACACTAGCTCTGTGACCCTAAGCAAGTCATTAAATAGTGTTTGCCTCAGTTTCCTCATCTGTAATAGGAGCTGGAGAAGGAAATGGCAAACTATCCCATTTCTTTGCCAGAAAAATCAAATGGGGTTATGAAGAGTCAGATGTGACTGAAAGGACTGAACAACAACAATAGCAAAATCAGGCCATACATAGTACCTCCAGTAAAATGGACTAACAGCTATGATGGCAAGCAAACAAGTACTTAGTACCTTGTTTTGTTGTGCAGAGAATAAGAGCCATCTGAGACCTGGGTTCGAGGTAAATTAGGTGTGGATTTATTGATCAAGTGTGTGACTACCTAGGGCAGTGGTTCTCAACCTTCCTAATGTTATGATCCTTTAATACTCATATGTGGGTGTATCTGCATGTGGGTGGACCTGCCTGGAGACCAATAGAGGAGCAGTGTCTCAGTTCCTAAGACTATTGGAAATATGTGTTTTACGATGGTCTTAGGCGACCCCTGTGATCCCCATGAAAGGGTCATTTGACCCCCAAAGGGGTCACAACCCACAGGTTGAGAACCACTGACCTAGGGTATGAACCTAAATTAGGAAGCCCAGAATGAAGGTACAAGCAGTGTTTAAAAAAGCTGAGACCAAAAAACTACAATCAGGGAGGGGAGCTAGCATAAGCAATGATGTACAGAAGCCAAGAACAGCCATTGGTTAGATCAATAGCTCAGGGCTAATTTGGGAATATGGCATAAGGGTGCAATCTTTCTGTGACAACGGGGTCCTTCCCAGAACAGGGTGGAGGGTACAGGGTGGAGGGTCACTGGGCAAGGGGGAGTGGAGAATAGTCAATTTCTCAGAACAGGCCAGGATCATATTCTGGGTGTAGGGTGCGGGGACCCTGCTTGGTCAGTGGAACAGAACAGGGTGGTCTCCTCTTAAGATAGACTTGCACCATACTACAGCCCTGGAACTGATCTTTTGTACAGAATGCTGATTCAAGGAGAAGGGGATCATGATCACAGGATCATGCCTTGGGCAATTTACCCAGGACTATGCTTTAAGCTGTTTCAAAATAACCTTGATAGCACACGGTTTTAGGACAGAGACAAAGACAAAAATATGAAGGGCCAAAATATGGCGGGTCTCAAAGTATTGTGATTTGGGTTTGGGTACAACAGTTTCAGCTATTTAATTATTTAGCACTTCGTTCCAGTTCAAGTTTCTTTTGAGCCTTGCCCATGATTATATCAAGTCTTTGTTAAGAAATGGAGCTTGTGAAACCCACAGTGGGAGGGACTAGCCAAAGACAGGAACAGTAAGGACACAAGAGGTGTGCAGAACAGGGAGGAGCTGATGACCATATTTAGGAGAAGCCCAAGCTTTGAAAGGGCAGAATTGAGATGGGAACATTTGCAGTGGCAGCACTCTATTTCTTCTTTCTGTACTGATTTTTGTTTGTAATACTTTGTACAGAATATCTGAGACATTATGGAAAGCCCTGAAAGAAGATTTCCTTTTTGTCTGTTTAGAGAAGTCCTGGAGGAGGGTTTTGGAGACCCTGGGACTATACTGATGATTTGTGTTGAGCTGTCAGACCTTGTTTGTGGGTCTGTAGTAGTTTTACAGGCAGATAGTGAATTGATGATGGTGCTGCCAACGTGTATGAATGCTGTTTTGGTTTTGTTCAGCTTTGTCTTCCCAGAAACAGAAACTGCAAAGGACTGGAGGTAGACTGGACACTGTGAACTTCAGTATGGAACTGGATGAGGAATTGGACAAGGAGCTGGACAAGGAACTGGACGAGGAGCTGAGAGTTGCCTACCTTTGAATCCAGGTGACAATTGGGTAAATTCAGGCAAAAGCTGGGACCATGGAAGAGGAACCATGGAATATGAGAGCCAAGATGAAAAGACCTCTCCTTGGGCACTTAGTGCTGAATGAGAATATCATGATTTACTGTGGCCTAGGTGTGGGAGAACTGTGTACTCTGTACCTTGTACCTCTTAAGGATGATTGAGTTATGGATGATTGGAAACTAATCTCCAATCGAGAAGAAAGAAGACTTTTTGACTGCGAGATTAAGACAATGGAGAACTTTGACCTGTACTTTGTGTCCCTTAAGGAGGATTGCTAAATGATATCTTTTGTTTAAAACTGATGTGGCCACTTTAGTGATAAGTTGTTATGCTAGAACATTGTGAATGCTGTACTTTGGTTTCCATGAATGTTTTGCTTAGTTTACTGCTGATTAGAGAGTTCACTATACTATGTAATCAGAACCTTGAAGCTGTTCACAGCAACAGTCCTCTGGAAAGCTGCTTGTGCTTGGCTTTACAACAACCTATTCAACTTTCTAGAATATCTGAGTGTGATTTTGTTCCTTCAAACTCTGAGATTTTGTAACACAACAGCTCTGAAAGGTAGTTACTATTATTATCACCATTTTACAATAGAGGAACCTGAAGCAAATACAAGTTAAGTGACTTGCACGGGATCACATAGCTAGTGTGAAGCAGGTCTTTCTAACTCCAGGTCTAGCACCGCCACACGTCTATCTACCACCTATTCTTCCCCAGTCATTGCTAAGTTGACGTTTAGTTAACAGTCCAATAAATCTCAAAAGTTTCATTTTATCTGAATTCTTCCTACTATGCCAATTATAGTGAGCTAAGCCTGACTCAAGCCTCAGCCCCAGTAGCTTAAGTTAGAAATTGCAATGAAATGAAACATTCCTAATCCATCTGACTGCTGACAAAAGGTTTCTAGTTGAATCATAGCAATGGAAAGGACACTCAGATTCTGTGTGACCATGGGTAAGTCACCCTACTGCTCTGAGTTTCACTCTCTTATCTCAAATAATAGAATCAGATTCAGTGACTTCTGGAAACACATGGTATAACTAGTAATCAAATAACCAAAAATAAAGCATGATGTTGCCCTAAAGTGAATATAGTCATAAACAAGTGGAACCTTGAGTGGTTACTGACCTACTTAAGGGTTGAGCTATTAGGATATAAGTTTGCAGTTTCCCTGACGATTATAATCACTGGTAATGTATTCTCTTTTCACTTCCTTCCCTTCTCTGCTTCAATGTTATCCGGTGAAATAGTATTGCTTACCTTTAAAGCTTATATAAACCTTATAATGGGTTTTGTCTCCAGATAAAAGAAAAACTGATTTTCATTGCATTCTGAGAGTATATTTTCTATAGAAGGGTCAACCACACAATTGGGAAAGGACAAACGGGAATCTATGGACCCATAGATTTAACTGTGAGCCTATTTTGAATCCATCTCTCTTTCTCTCTCTCTCTCTCTCTCTCTCTCTCTCTCTCTCTCTCTCTCTCTCTCTGTCTCTGTCTTTCTCTCTCCTTCTCCATCTCCCTCTTCCTCTTTTCCTCTTCTACTTTCCTCTCTCCCTCCCTCCCTTTCTGTCACTCTCACTCTTCCCCCACCTTTGGGAGGAGGGGGCTTCAGTATGATCTTATACAAATAATACATGGAAAGAGTAACGAGAACAAAGGGGAAGAGTCAGTCTTTTAAAAACATGTGATGACAGAGTATGATTCAAGAAACTCTTAGTGAGTAAATGCCATTTAATGGAATGACAATCCATGGAGTTCAAAAGATTTCCCTTGTCCCTTGAAATATTTACATTTTTCCTTGAAAATAGTTAGATTTAAGTGTTCTAAATTTCTCCTCAAGATTTACTTTACACTAAAGTGTTATTTCAAAGGTAAGCTCAGAAAGAAAGAGATGGGAGGGGGGCATGTTAATCCTCTAGCAAAACAATTTTTGCCAACTTTTGTCTGCAGTGTTAGAATGAGAAACTGTGAAATTCACGGAGGCCAATTTGCCCCATAATTTCTTTCCTAGTCTCAATGTTTTATTTCTGTAACATTGAACAGGAGTTCAGCAGATACAGTCAATTAATTGCGTAGCCAGAGGAAAATGGGAGCAGACATAAAACGTCTGAAAATCTGGATGTGCACATTGAAGGTTTTTAGGAAAAGTCTCCTCTGTGAATAAACCCCACCATTTTATAAAAAGTGTTCATAAGGCCCTTCATGGTTCCCAGGTCAGAAATAAACTAATGATCAATGATGACATTGGAGGAGATACAATGTTCTACCAAAAAAAAAGGCAAAAAAAAATTGCTGATCATTTAACAATCTCCATTTAGGGCAATTAAGCATCTGGTCTAGTGCTTTAATTTGTGGATGTCAGATACCAAAGGGGAATTTGTATTTCAAATAGACAAGCAGCCACAGTGTGACTCTTTATAGTCATTTAAAGAAGTGACTCCATTAGATTTTCATCCTCGGAAAACTAAATTTTGGAGGGTTTTTCCGATCAGCATTTCAAAGTATAGCAGTACAGACTTTATTATATAAATAGCAATATGATTTTTCAAAATATTTTCCATTCTTTCTCTATCTCCCATTCTATTATGCTCACCTAAATATTTTCCATTATTTCCTTATCTTCCTATCATCCGTGGGAAGTAGGTTGAGCCAGTACATTTGCTCTATTTTAAAATTTTATTACTATCTTTTCTTTTTCACATCACCTTCATTTCTAAGATATCCTTCTTTCAAAAATGTGGAAACCAAGGCACAGAAAATAGTATAATGGCTAGAACACCATCCTGGGATTTAAAAAGAGCTAGATTCTAATCCAAGCTCTTCCCTTTACTACCCATGGATGAGTCACTTTCCCTTAGTTTCCTTGTCTGTAAAAATAGAGAATTTGAGGGGAGCAGGTGGAGGCTAGTGACTTTGTGAGAGGCCAAGATACTATTAAACAGTTACAGGGAGGTGATAGAATGGAAGGCAATGTGAAATATCTCCTTGGAAGGGCCACTGAGCTGGAGGGTGGATCCAGGAGAGACAATTTGGGAATTGTTGGTCTGCCTGAAACCCATGACTGCGGAGGGAGCTTGGAGGGCATCCTTCAAGAGGTCCTAAGGGAGAGTTGCCCTGGTGTTTTGGAGTCAGAGGGCAAGGTGGAACTTGGTGGAACACCTCTTCAAGAAGATCCCCAGGGGAAGGCTCCTGGAAGTGTTGTTGCCAGGTTCCAGAGTGCCAAGTTAGGGGAGAAGGTATTGCAGGCTTCCAGGAGAGAACCATTTGAGTTCTGTGGAAGCACTATCAGGATGACCTGGGGTCTGGCGGCTTCTACACTGAGGGATTGAAGGGCCTGGAATATGATATTTCGAAGATTGAGGGAGCTGGGATTGAGACTAGGACTCAACTACCCAGCAAAATTGAGCATGTTATTCCAGGGGAAAATGTGGTCATTCGGTGGGGTAGAGGACTTTCAGGCATTCTTGGTGAAAGAACCAGAACTGAACAGAAAATTTGACGGTCAAACTCAAGAAGCATGAGAAGGTAAACATGGGAAAGAAATCATAAGGAACTTGTCAAATTTGAATTATTTACATATCAATATGGAAAAATGATAATAGTAACTTATGAAACTTTTCTTAGCATGAGGATAGGTGAAGGGAATACAAATGTGAATAGATAGATAGATAGATAGATAGATATAGAGATATAGAGATATAGATATATACTTACACATATGTCCATATAGGAGGCTATATATGCGTATGAATACATATCTGAGCATGTCTGTATATGTGTATATAGAGGGTATAGGATGAATTGAATAGGAAGGGATGATACTTTAAAAGGCGAAATTCTGAGGTGGGAGAGGACTAGAATGAGAGGAGACAGAGAGAGACAAAATGGGGTTAATCATCCCATAGAGAAGAGGCAAGGGATAACTGTTACAACTTTACTTTCAATTACTCTCATTGAATTTGGCTTAGGGAAGAAATGGCATAAACTCTAAACTGGGCATCATGCCACACAGGAAAGTAGGGGGCATAGGGATGAGAGGGGGGAAG
>JAQQSW010022959.1:0-10364 GCA_028646575.1 Pseudocheirus occidentalis
CTAGACTAACCAAAATGCCTCACTCAGTGTAAGACTTTCTTTCCATTTATCCCTAATAAATAGCATGTTAGGAGATTCAGAGATGGAGGATCTAAATCTAAATCCTCAATACTTGTATGTGTGTGAACTTGACCAAGACCAAATCAATAAGCATTTGTTAAGTATTTACTGCATGCAAGGCATTACACTAGGCATTTGGGAATGCAAAGGAAAACTAAAAATGGTCCTGGCCTTGGCCAGACTTATATTCTTTGGGGGCAAATGCAGTATGTAAAAAGATAAGAATCATAGAAATAGAGGATGATTCAAGGATGGAGCACACTTGAAGACTCTAAGACTTGCCTTCCTCATCCAGAAAATGAAGGAGTTGAACTACATCATTCTAAGGTCCCTTCCAACCTTAATATGTGATATTAAGGAAGTCAAAAGGAGGAGCCAGTCTTGGACAGAAGATATCAAGTTCAGTTTTTCTACGAATCCTTTAAAGTTGTTAGGAAATTGATTGGGAGGGCATCCAAATACTATTTTAAATGATATATGGGGAACTAGCTACTTAAAAGAATGATAGGATGAATTCTTTCATAGACAAAACCAAAACCAAAACCCATTGATAATAAAAAATAAATAAATAATAAAATAATAAATACCCATTGATAAAATACTCCCTGTGTTCAAAACAGTTTGGTATGGTGGATTCAGAGTCAGCAAGAACTGAATTCATATGCTGCCTCTAACACTTATTAGCTGTATGACCCTAAGTAAATAATTTAACCTCACTAAGACTTAGTTTCCACATCTGTAAAATGGATTTAATGAAAAAAGTTTGTATTATTAATACTGTATACTATACTGCATAATACTATATAATTAACATATTATTCTGTTAAATCATCTGTAATGCCTACTTTTCAGGGTACTTACATAATATGTGTAAAAGTGCTTTGCAAACTTTAAGACACTACATAGGGGCAGTTAAGTGGCACAGCCCTGGAGTCAAAAGGACCTGAGTTCAAATACAACCTCAGATACTTAACACTAACTAGCCGTGTGACCTTGGGCAAGTCACTTAACCCCAATTGCCCTGTCTTCCCCCCTCCAAAAAGCAAAAAACAAAAACACTGTGTAAATGTCATCTAGGGAGTCTTCAAGTTCCCAAGGGCTGTTTATTGCGCCAAAGTAGGCGCCTAATAAAGAGCTGATTGATGCATTGGTTGCATTTAATTGAAGTTTTCAATTAAACAATTTTCTCACAAGCATCTACTCTGTGCACAGTACTGTGCTACTCAATAGAAGTTTACAATATAAATTTATAATACAGGTTTAGATAAGATAAAATCTGTGTCTTGAGGAGTTTACAATCCATGAAGGTGGAAAGATACATAGGTAACTATAATGCATAATCATATGATAAGCTTTTTAACAAAATCATTGATAATCTCTATATGTCCCCCAGTGCCTAGTACAGGACTTTGTAAGAAAGAGGTTCTTAATAAATGTTTCTTACTGAATTGGTGTTATTTCCTCTAGGAGCAACGTGGGGGTAGATGGAGGAAGATGTATACTGCAAGGCACAGTTCTGTTCAGATCAAAGGGTACCTGGATCCAAGGGTCCCTGGCCCTGGTGATTGTCTCTCCCCTCTAACCATGGACTCTCTCATATCTCCATTTCCAACACATTTTCATCAAACCAACAAGAATGAACTTCAAGACAAAGGTGTCTCGACAGGAATCCTACCAAGGAAGACAATATGCTTTTGTAGAAGGGGGCCTGGATCAGAGGCCAAGAGACCAGTGTCCAGGTCCTGTCTCCCCCATAAAATAGCTGCATGACTTTGTTCAAATCACTCCCTCTGTCAGTTTCCCCATCTGGAAATGTGAATGGTTGTATGAGATGACCTTGAAGGTCTTGCAAAGGTCTATGATTCTGCTTGGGTGTAATCCTTGTGTCAGAGACTCCCTCTTGCCGTGAAGTGCCCTCCTGGCTTATCTCCACCTCCTTACCCCCAAGGATCTAAGAACACCAAGTGCCATTTTCAGCCAGCACCTTCTTCCAGCAGCTCAATTCCATCCTCATTCCCAGGTCTTACCCTCTGTATGTTGTCAGTTCCACTTTCTTCCAGCAGATGGCAGATAGTGCTCTGTGCTTTCTACTTAAATCTTCGTTCCCTACTCTCGGCCATCCTTGACTTCTCCACCAGGTGGTGCTCATCCCCTTTCCCAGGGACCCCTCTTGCTCACCTGTCCTATATGGGGGACAAGTCAGTGATGCTGGTTTCTATAGCTCAAAAAAATTACATCTCCAATATTCTTAGACTTTCTTTGGTACATGGTCACCACAACCTCAGACATCACAATGAAGGTTTCTTTGGAATGCATATGAAGCCATCTTCGGTACACTCCCACGAGCATCTATCCCCAATATCATGCAGGTTTAAGGGTTCCCTGCCACACATTTGAGCTGTTTTTTCTCCTTGTGGCACCACCTTCTACCATGCATCAAGAGCTTGGGGTACTGCCCTCTCCTAGCACTTTAGCTCAAGGCAGCTAAACTGAACTATTCAAATTTCCCAGGGCTGTTTCTAGAAGGAGAAGACGGGTAACTCCAGCTCCTTCCATCTTGACACAGGGAGGAAGAAGGGATTTGCAATTCCTCCTATATTTGCCAAACTTCCTACCCCAGGAGCGGAATGACTTGATTCAATCCAAAAACCCAGCAATGTGTAGAAATTATTGTAAAAGTTTCCACTGTTCCACCTCAGGTGAGTTCCTCTAAGCGAGTCCCAGATGAAGGCATTAATTGTTCAGTGTAGTTACAGAATCATAGAGTCTTAGAGCTTGGAAGGAGAAATCTCAAAGACCATCCAACACACACATAAACAAGAATCTCTCCTAAAACATCTTGGACAAGTTAAAAAAAAAGATGTCAAAACTCTTCAGCTTCTTCATGGAGACCTCCTGTGAGGGGGAGCCCATGAATAGCCATTCTCCTTTCAAGAAATCCTAATGCTTGGAGAATTTTTTCTTACTTTAAGTTTGTAATCTTTTGCATTCCAATCCAAATGCATTACATAATTACTTACAAGCAATGGTTTAAAATTTGCTTCGCTTACCATTTCCTGTTTGTCTGGCATCTCTCATGGGCTCTTTCACTCCAGTTCATTCTCCAGTCACAAAGTTCTATGTCAGGAGTCCCAGACAGAGCTTGTTCTTTGCCAAACTCTTTTAATATAAGCACCTGCATTTATAATCACCACTCCCTCAACTCCTATAAGATCCCAAAACAATACAATTAATATTGAAAATAGACAAGTGGACAAATAAGCATTCATAAGGGAGGGAAATAAGGACTTGATATCCAAGATACACGGACATTGAAAACAAAGATAGAAGACCAATAGCTACTCCCCAATATATAAGTGGGCAAAGGATATGAATAGTTCTCAAAAAGAAGGATCTCAAACTATTTACACACACATGAAAGAATGCTCCACTGACTAATAATAAGAGAAGCATAAATTGAGACAGTCCTGAGGTTTCACCTCCCCCCCAGCCAATTGGCAAACAATGATGGAAAGTGGGAAGAGCTACTATTGGAGAGATGGTGGTGTGTTTCTAAGACAGGAGCACTAAAATATTGTTGGTGGCATTGTGAATGGCTACGACCATTCCAGAAAACATGTATTTTTTAAACTTTGTTTTATTTTTAATTTATGGAATAAAACAAGCATTTCCGTAACATAGAACAACAAAAAGATGATTGTTCATGAAACTGCAAATCCACCATGCTCAACTTGCTCTTTCAAATACACAGAATTATCATGT
Source organism: Pseudocheirus occidentalis (assembly GCA_028646575.1). Lineage (NCBI taxonomy): Eukaryota > Metazoa > Chordata > Mammalia > Diprotodontia > Pseudocheiridae > Pseudocheirus > Pseudocheirus occidentalis. The sequence goes on from JAQQSW010022959.1 coordinate 3,823, forward strand.
AACTTTCTTTTTCCCCAAGATGTAATTATGTAAAATAAAGTTATTCAAATATCTATAGCTTTAACACAGAGATGCTACCACTAGGCATATACCCCAAGATATTGACAAAACAAAAGCAAAGAAGGTTATATGTACTTCAAAATAGTTATAGCAACATTTTTGTGGTAGTAAAGAATTAGAAATATAGTAAATGCCTATTGATTGGAGAATAACTAAACAAATTATAGTTTATGAATGTATACTGTGCTGTAAGAAATAATGAACATGATGTATATAGAGAAGCATGGGAAGACTAACATGAACTGGTGCAAAGTGAAGTAAGCAGAACCATGGGAAAAAATATACACTGTAAATGGGGAAAATGATCACAAAACAATTGAAACTGAATGTTGGAAAATTACAACAAATAAATTTGTCTCCAAAGAAGAGAAATGAGAAGATAACCTCTCTCCACTCCTTAGCAGAGATTGGGGTCTACAAATGTAGAGCATTGTACATAATATCAGATTTTTTTCAATGCGTTGATAATTTTTTTCTAATTTTTCTCCTCTCTGTTTTTAAGTACATTTCTGTTAGGTTTTTTAAAATAAGGCATTGCTTCTTGGGAGATGATAAAAGGAAGCATATGGGGGAAATCAATAAAAACCCTTAAAAAATAAATTAGCCAAGTGGACCAAAAAGCATCCAGAAAGGAAGGAAAGACCTATGGCTTCCGATCCTTCTGACTCTTCTTTTCACAGCCTAATGATAAATAGTCTGGCACTACTGATAGCTAGCTGCTAGTGGAATCAGGAAGACACAGATTCAAGTTTCACCTTTGGCATATTGAGTGTGTGACTCTGGGCAAGTCATTTCACTTAAAGCTGTCCCTGACAGCTTTAAGACTAGTTGAAGAAATGTTGCTGTTTGCATTGGCAAAGGGATTTTCCACAGAAACAAGTTCTCTATGCTGATAAAACCATGAATCAAAACCCTCTTCTCCCCCAAAAATGATAATGGAGGCATATGTCAGTAGGCTTAAAGTAGCTCACATAAAACCGTGACTTGGCTTATTATTTTCAGATTAAAAAGCACACTATATATAGTATACATAAAGAGACCTCCATTTTACAGGTAAGAAAACTGAGGGTCAGAGATGCAACTTGTCTTGCCCAAAACTGTACAGCCAGTAGGCAGCAGAATCCTAACTACGATCCACATTGGTTTTGTTCTTACCATGGTGCCTCTCAGAGACCCAGACCCACAAATCTCCAAACAGGAAATATATACTTTACTCTCGGAGAACTAATTTAGGATATAGGACAGAAATATAGGAAAAGTATATTAGGAAAAGAAATGTATATACCATGAAATGTAAACTTCATGACAATTTAATTGCTAAAGTGATAATGGTCAGAGAACTGGGATGGAAGACAGAATCCTGGACCAAGAAACAGGACATTAAGTTCTAATTCTAGCTCTGTTGTTAATGGACTGCTCCTGAATTAATCAATCAATCAGCATTTCTAAGTGCTTACTACTGCCAGGCACTGTGCTAAGTGCTTTAAAAATATTATCTTGTTGGAGACTTACAACAATACTAAGGAGGAAGATGTTATTATAGCCCCATTTTACAGATGAAGAAACTGAGGAAGAGTGAAGTGAAGGGACTTACTCAGAGTCACATAGCTGGTAAGTGTCTGATGACAGATTTGAACTCATGTCTTCATTACTTAAAGTCACATTCTTTGTGCTAGTAGTTTAATGAGGGAGGTGGCATGTAAATAACTATATACAAATAAGCTATATGCAGGATAAATTAAAGATAATCTAAGGAAGGAAGGTCTTATTAGTAAGAAGGATCCAGAAAGGTTTCTTGCAGAAGATAGCATTTTAGCTGGGACCTGAAGAAAGCCAAGAAAACCAGGAGATAGAAAAGAGGAGGTAAATCGTTCCAAACACAGGGGCTAGTCAGTGAAAACATACAAAATTAGAGATTGGAATATCATATGCTAGAAAGAGCAAGAAAGCCTTTGTCACTGGATATAGAAAAGTGTAAAGAACAAAAAGACTGGAAAGGTAGGCAGAATGGCTTAAATGAGGAGAGAGAGAAAATTTCAGGCACAGGAACAACGAGTTAAAAGGAAAAGAATTGGCATTTGGAGTATCTTGTTCAAGGAAAAGTATGAAAGTTAGTGACATTAGATTGTACAGTATATGGCAGACTGGGGTGGAAGGTGAAAGAAGATTAGAAACGTCATAAGCAGAATGGAAGGGGTGGGTTATGAAAGGCTTTGAACACCAAACAGAATAGTTTATATTTGATCCTGAAAGTCATAGGGAGCCACCAAAGTTTATTGAGTAGGGGAGGGTAACATGGTCAGACCTACACTTTAGGAAGATCAGTTTTACAAATGAATATAAACTGGAGTTGGAAGAGACTTGAGCCAAATTGTATGACTCATCTCCCTGCCTTTCCCTTGCCCCCTTCCTGCATGGATTACCATGTATGCTATTCCCTGTACCCCGAATGCCTTTCATTCTACTCTTTGTCCTATTGAATTCCTGCTTATCCTTCATGGTCCAGCTCCTTTAAATGTTAATACCTCCATGACACTGTGGTTGCTACTGTTGGTAACTATCTTCTCCCTTAACACTCACATAACAGTTTTATTGATTCACTTATTGTGTAATAGTTTATCTTCTCATAATCTGGTTGAGGCTTTTTGTCTTATCACAAACATTGTAAGCTGCATGAGAAAAGGGACTAACTAGATTGTATTCAGATATTATCTCTCTTCCTTTGAAGAATGTATTCAGCGGTCACTTAATAAACCTGTATAGAAGTGAACTGAATGAATAAATCTGCTGTATGACTTCAGACAATTTATTTTGTCTCCTCAGCCTTCATTTTCTCATCTACAAAATGAAATTTGACTATGTCAGTGGTTCCTGATTTATTTTGGGTCATGGACCTCTTTAGCATTGTGGTGAAACCTAAGGACCCTCTCTCAGAATAATAAATTTTAAAAGTATTCATAATTGAATGAAATGTTATATTTCAGTTCAAGATGACTGAACATAAAGATTTTTTCCAAGTTCATGCCTCAGTTTCTTCATCTGTAAAATGAGCTGAAAGAAATGACAAACTACTCCGGTATCTTTGCCAAAAAAAACCCCAGATGGAGTCATGAAGAGTCAGACACAACTGAACAAAAACAAAAAATGAGAGATGGGGCGAAGGAGAAAAAACAAAGGGAAAAGCAGATTCCTCCACTTTACAGCTGAGTGGGTCAGTCACTTCACATTTATGAAAGATTTACTATATACCAGGCATTCTGCTAAGTCCTGGGGATACGGAAAGGAAAAAATATGGCTTCTGGCTTCCTACTCTAATGGGAGACAACGAATCACTATAACTATGTGCAGAAAAGATAGATGGAGTCTAAAAGGGAAATAATCTCAGAGGGAAAAGCTGCTTCTAAGGTGGGGTTTGGAGCAGAGCTTTGAGGAATCCAGGAGCCAGAAGAGAGGAGAAAGAACGTCCCATACATAGAGGGTCTGTGAGTCAAAAGGCATATAATTGGGAGAGGGAGTGTCATGTGTAAGCAACAACAAGGGGGCTGGTGTCATCAGACTGTAGAAGGGTGTAAAGAGTAACAAGACTGGAAAGGTAGATAAAGGGCTTTGAAATCCAAATAGAGGATTTGGGTTTTGATACTGTAATTCCACAGTTCTTGAACTTTTTTGATCTCAGGGCCCCTTTATGCTTTTAAAAATTACTGAAGGGAGTTATCCCCCTCCTGTGTCATATTTCTCACCTCTAAATTTTCCTGCCGCGGTTTGAGAGTTGCAGGGAGGAGGGATAATGTGGGAGAGGGGCCCTCGGTTAGCATCAACCATGCTTCCACGGTCATCTGCTTCCCCAACAAATGCTTTAGTATGCAGGTCCCTTAAGTGATAAACGGGCCATGATCCCACCATGCCTCACATAATGACGTGAAGCTCGACTTCAAGGATGTCCTGCTGAGGCGCAAGCGAAGCACCCTTAAATCTCACAGTGAGGTGGATCTCACAAGGTCCTTTGTATTCCGGAATTCAAAGCAGACGTACACAGGGATTCCTATCATTGCTGCCAACATGGATACTGTTGGCACCTTTGAGATGGCCAAGGTGCTTTGTAAGTTCTCTCTGTTCACGGCCATCCACAAACACTACAGCCTTGAGCAGTGGAAGGAATTTGCTAGTCAGAATCCTGACTGTCTAGAGCATCTGGCTACCAGCTCAGGAACAGGTTCTTCAGACCTTGAGCAATTAGAACAAATCCTTGAAGCGATTCCCCAGGTGAAATACATCTGCCTGGATGTGGCCAATGGCTACTCAGAGCATTTTGTGGAATTCCTGAAGGACATTAGAAAACGCTTCCCTCAGCACACTATCATGGCTGGGAATGTGGTGACAGGGGAGATGGTGGAGGAGCTGATCCTCTCTGGTGCTGACATTATCAAAGTAGGAATTGGACCAGGCTCTGTGTGCACCACAAGAAAGAAGACAGGGGTGGGCTACCCACAGCTCAGTGCTGTGATGGAATGTGCTGATGCTGTCCATGGCCTCAAAGGCCACATCATTTCTGATGGAGGCTGCAGTTGTTCTGGAGATGTGGCTAAGGCTTTTGGTGCAGGTGCCGACTTTGTGATGTTGGGTGGCATGCTAGCTGGTCACACTGAGTCAGGTGGTGAATTAATCAACAGGAATGGCAAGAAATACAAACTTTTCTATGGCATGAGCTCTGAGGTAGCCATGAAGAAGTATGCTGGAGGTGCTGCTGAGTACAGGGCCTCAGAAGGAAGAACAGTAGAGATACCCTTCAAAGGTGAGGTAGAACATACCATCCGGGACATCCTGGGAGGGATCCGTTCCACATGCACTTACGTTGGGGCAGCCAAGCTAAAGGAACTCAGCCGACGAACCACTTTCATCCGGGTCACCCAGCAGGTGAACCCTATCTTCAGTGATGAGAGCTAGGGGCCTGAGTAACACTGCCTGGCAATGCACCAGCATCCAAAGCAGGGGTGGTATGGAGAACCCTAATGCATTCTAGCCACCATTGATTACCTGGAAAAAAAATTACTGAAGGACTCAAAGAGCTTTTGTTTATGTTAGTTATATCTATTAAAATTTAACATATTATGTATAACCTATATTAAATTACTGGCAATTTGAGGAGGGAGAGGAAGGAGAAAATTTGGAACTCAACATTTTTTTTAAATGAATGTTAAAAATGTTGTTTACATGTAATTGAGAAAGATTAAATTAAATGTAAAAATATTTGCTATGTTAGAAATTAAAATTGGCAAAATTTTTAAACATTTAATTCATTTAAAAATAATTTTTAAAACCATTACATGTTAACCTGTTAACACAAATAACACATTTTTATGAATGATAACTACATTTTCCCAAACAAAAACAATTTAGTGAGAAGAGTGAAATGTTTTACACTTTTGCATACATCTTTAATGTCTGGCTTACTGGAAGACTGCTAAATTCTCATAACTGCTTCTGTATTCAATCTGTCACAATATGTTGTTTGGTTAAAGTAGTTGGAAAAGAGGAGTATTTTAATGGGTTTTTTGATAATTATAGACATACTTCTTTGATACCGCACCAGAACATGGCAGTTGATATGTGGGATCTGAATTCATATCAAAGAGCTTTTCATATCCTGTTACATTACAAACCACTTGTCTATTTTACACTTTGAACATATTTTTTACCCATATATGAATATGTAACATTGTACATTGGTCATTTGAAAAATATTGGTTCACTGAGTTATGCCGACCTCCCAGATGTTGACATGTTTCATTATAGAATAGTTTAAAATTACACTCATTTATATCACTACCACTCTCATCAGAAAAGTCTCAGTTTGGAAGCTGTCAAGTTCACAGTGGTAGATAGAAGTTTTCCAAAATTTTAATTTTCACTTGAAAGCTAGTGTTTCATCATTGGCAACAAATACCATCGGTTGTTTTCCTTAAAGTGACAGACTCACTTTGTTCATTTAAAAAAATGTCTGCCAAATACTCAAGTCTGAGTAACCCTAGTTTGTCATTTGTTCTTTCAAATAAAAATGGCATTCCATGAAAAACATGCTAGTTCAGCTCTCAATTCAAACAACCACAGAGGGCTTTTCCTCAGATAATTGCTGTCCTTTAGTATAGACTGGTGCTCTCCCCATTTCTTCACCTCTGAATGGCCAAGATTTAATAAAAATAATATTTTTTATTGCTTCATCAAGCACATGCTTAAGTGAAATTGGCAGTTTTTTAAAACTGAGAGTGCCTGGTGGTGAAGAATACAATGACCACTGGAACTATTTGGTGCTACAGCCTTGTGTTGTCCTAAGATGCCAACGGTTTGACCCACCATTGCTTTTGCACCATCCAACCATCCTTGCAAAAGCCAACACAGTCATGCCAGGACAAACTAGGATATTCAAACAAGTTATTCGACACTTTGAATATATCAGCACCTCTTTTGTTTGTTGCTAGGTATTC
>JAQQSW010022960.1:0-10363 GCA_028646575.1 Pseudocheirus occidentalis
ATAGGTTATACATGTGAAATCATAATTTTGACCATCTTTTCAAAGAACTTTTAATTTTGGATGTCAGTTCTATATCCTTTTAAAAATATTTTAGTTATTTCCCTGATTATAACAATTTCATCTTGTGTTTATTTTGGATATTTCTTTGTTGATTTTCTTGTGATTTAAAACAGCAGTTCAGTTCCTTGTTCCCTTATTTTATTAATGTATGTTTGGGGGGATAAGTTGTTTTTTCAGTCTGAGTATTGCTTTAGCTGCCATCCAGAAATTTTGAAATGCTTCTTCATCACTATTACACTTTTTTACATAATTATCAATTTGTTTCTATGGTTTGTTCCTTGACTAACTCATTTTTCAGGGATGTCATGATTAATCCTCCTTTGGGCCTATAACTTTTTCTTGTATCTCCTATATTAATGATGATTTTCCAAATGTGATCAAGTACCATATATGCCTTTACACTTTCTACTTTGTAACATTCTCCTAGAACTATTCTTTGCCTTGGCATAACTTCTATTTTAGTAAACCTATCATCTGGTACTAAAAAAACACATATAATCTTTTATGTTCCCATCTATAAAATGACAGAACCCTTTCAGCTCTTATATCGATGTTTTTTCAGTTCTATATTTATTTTACTATTTACCTTTCCTTGAGATTCGTTGCTCAGAGATAAACATTAAAGTGTTCTGCAATTATGAAGTTGCTATATTTGTCTTTTTGTAATTAAGTTAAATTTTCCCATTTGAATTTGACTTTATGCTATTTTCTACATATGTTTTTCATATTAGTGTTCATTCATTGACTTTGGCTCCTTTAAATGGAAAGCAATTTCCGTGTTTTTCTTAATGTTATGTATCTTTTTGTTTCTCTTGATACCATGGTTGCAACTCCCTCTTTTTTCTCTTCCTTCCTTTCTTCCTTCCTTCCTCCCTCCCCTCTTATTCTTTTCTGTCCCCTCCTCCTTTCTCCCTTTTTGTCTCTGTCTCTCTCCCTCACCTCTCTTTTTCTTCCTTCCTTCTTACCTTCCTTCCTTCTTTTCCTTCTCACCTGTTATAGCCTATTTTGCATCTAGACTATCATTTTCACTCTGTTATGAGTATTTTAAATGTTTGGTAGTGTGGGTTTTTTTGTATCCAGAATATTGTTAAGCTTTGGCTTTTCTCCATTTACACTATCTTCTGCTACTTTATTTAATCCAGTCATATTTAAATTTTTGATCATTAAGAGTGTGTTTTCCTCCCATTAGATTTTTTTTTTAATTTTATCTGGTCCTTTATTAAGTCAGTTCTTTCTTTATGCAAATAGTTCTGCTCCTAATGCTCTGGTGTTACTTTACTCCATAGACTCTGTCCTGATTGCCTCCTCTGATTTGTCTGTCCTACCCCAAATTCTTCAATTTATTTCGATTTTATTCTTTGTTCTCTATTCACCTATGTCTCTCCCCCATTTTTGTCCAGTCTCTCCTTTCCTTTTCCCCTCATCAACCATTGTCTTATTTTCTTTCACTCTTCTCCTTTCTAACTTTGTCTTTGCATTTCTTTTTTACTATTTATCCTTTCCATTCCATTTTAAATTTTGTATTCTAAGTTAAAGACCACAGTGTCACTAAATAGGTGTAATTTTGTCTCCTCCTTGGGTGCATTTAAGTCCTTAATTTGTTGCTTTTTTGTTATTGCTAGTACTGGCATTTCCAGAACTATGTCAAAGAATAGTGGGAAATTGGTGATGGGGGAGAATGCATCCTTGCTTTATTCCTCTACATGATAGAATTGTTTCTATCATTTACCATTTAACATAATGCTATTTTTTGTTTGTAAATATATGAATGGCCCTTCCCTTCCTAGATTTTTATGTTTTCGACACAAACGAGCATTGTACCTTTTCAAAGGCTTTTTCTGTGTCTTGTCAAATAATCATGATTTGAAACTGGTATTTTTAAAAATATAATTTGTTATTAAAATTAATTACTAAAATTACATAAGTAGAAAATATGTTACAAAAAAACTAAATTATCAAAATAGGTCATTAATTTAAATTAATTTTATATTAAATATTTTAATATTAATTATTATGTCAAATAATTTTCCTAATGTTCAGTCATCCTTATATCCTTCCTATAAATCCAATTTGTTCACAGTGAAGAATTTGCTAGATATAATTCTATAGTATTTTTACTATGATATTATTTAAATTTCTTTATATAAACGTTCTTTAGTACAGTCTCCTATATATAGTAAATTATAATATAGTATATTTTCTAACAAGCTAGGACTTTTCTTTTGTGTACTTTTAAAATGTTAAATTGATGAGCTCTTCCTTTTAAACATCTTTATCACTACACACAATCTCCCTTCTGCATACTCCCTAAACAGAAGCCCTTCCTTGTAACAAGTAGAGTCAAATCAAACAAATCAACACCATTTCAGAGTCTCAAAAGTATGGCTTATTCTGCATGTCTAGTCCAAAAAAATCTTTTCTCCCCAATGAGCTCTGCTAATACTCTGAAGAGAAACTATGCTCTTATTTCGGAGACTACTCTGCTCTAAGTAGGTAAGGTGGGGAAAAAAAGCAACAACAAAAACCGAACATAAATGAAAAGCTATTGAATGTCTTCTACCTGAAATGTTCCCAACTTAGGTGTACATTTCTCAGTTCTCCCCAAAAAGTTGGACACAACTGAAAAGACTGAATAACAAATATCAGTTTGATACACTCTGCTCCAATCATTCAATTTTTAATTCTTCTCCAGTTTTTGGGACTCTATCTTATAAACAGGATTTCATAGACTATTTTCTTTCTCATCTTTTTTTTGAATGTTTTTAGTAACATGATTAATTTTTCTTTCAAAAGCTAATGGTATTTATCCATAAATCCATTGGTTCCCAGATTTGGTTTCATTTTCTGACATTATGCAGTCTAAGATTTCATTTTCTGGTTCTATTAATGCTATTTTATATTTTTTGTGGCTAAGCTATTTCTTTTGAATTCTCAGTTATGTTACCCTGTAATTGTGTACACAGTCCATCCTCTGTTTCTCTGTTGTGATTTGGCCCTGTTCATGTTTCATTTTGGTCATCTAATTTCCTTCCTTTGTTTTTTAGAATTAGATTAGCTAATGGATTTATGGATAAATACCACCAAACATTTTAAAGAACATATAATTATATTACAAAACTTACTCTATTCTAAAAAAAAGATGAAAAAGGAAACAGTCTACAAAATCTTGTTATAAGATAAGGTTTCCCCCTCTACCCCCCCAAAAAAACACCTGTGAGAAAATAAATCAAAGAACAATAGTAGACTAAAAAAATGTTGATATAAAAAGTTAAATATCATAGCAAAATGGCTAAAGAAGTATATGCAATTAATTATTCACTATGACCAAATTGGATTTATACAAGGGATACAAGGATGATAGAACATTCAGAAAAGTATTTAACTTATATTAAGAAGACAACAATACCAGTTCCAAATCACATGATTATTTGATGAGACACAAAAAAGACTAAAAAACGCAGCATTCAATTATGCTGAAAATCGTATAAAACACAGGAAAAGAATGGCCATTTTTTCAATCTGATAGTATGTGCGTGCGTAATTGTATATAGAAGCAAGGAGACTAAACAAATATGTATGTGTGTGTGTGTTATTAACAGGATTTTGTAGACTGTTTCCTATCTAATTATTTTTAGAATAAAAAATGCTTTGTAATAGGATTTCCTGTTCTTTATGTTTGATAGTATTTATCCATAAATATATACTTCTATGCATATATTTGTTTAGTTTCCCTGTTTCTGAGTTTGAAACCACTGTTGTATACTTTCTGGTGAATTCTTATTTAAAGTTTTTTTTTTACTTAATATTCATTAGTCATCTAGTCTATAACATAGATCTTTGTTTTATTCTCTTGTGGGGTTTTTTAATCAGCAATTATTATCACGTAAAAAGATTTTATAAGACTGTTTCCTAACTCATTTGAAAAATTATTTCTGTAGTGTGGCAAATTATTCTTTAAAAATTTGATGGTATCCCTCCATAAATACAACAGGAACATGGTTCCCTTTTGTAGTAACTTTAAAGTTCGTTCAATTTCACTTTTTGACACATCTTTTAAGTTCTTGACTTCATGTCCTATTAATTTGGCTATTTTATATTCTGGTAGATAAGCCTTCATTTATTTTAAATTCTCTGTTGTGCTTGCATGTAATATTGCATATTAAGCTACAAATCCACTCTGCCATGATTTTGCCTTGTTATTTTTTATTTTAGCAATTTGATTTCCCTACTTCCTTTTTATCAGATTAAAGGTTACTTTTTGATTATGTCCATTTTTTTTCAAAGAGCTTTTAGTTGTGTTTGTAAATGCTATCCCCTTTTTGTGGTGTTTTATTTATTTCTCTTCTGATTTTCAAGATTTCCTTTCATGTCTATTTTTTTGGTTTCTTTGTTGATTTTCCCTTTTTAAATTGCCTTTTCAGATCATTAATCCCTTCTTCAATTTTATTAACACATATTTTAAGAGAAATGATATTTCCTCTGAGGACTACTTTAATTGCATCCTAGAAATTTTGGGGTTGTTTGCTCTTTATTACCATCTGCTTTCATGTCAATTATCCTTCTTTGGTAAGTTTTTTTTTTCAATCCACTCACTATACTTGATGTTATTATGGCTTTTCCATTGAGTCTGGATCTTTTTCTTGCCTCCCTTTATGAAGGACTATTTTTGTTGTTATTTCCACCTCCACTGGGTGTGTTTACAATTTTTATTTTATAAAATTCCCTAGTAACTTCTCTGTGGCCTACAACATTTTCTAAATTTCACCTAGTACTGGGAAACGTATATTGTCTTTAATGTTTCCACTCAGAAGATTACAGAAGTCTTTCCACTTCAAAATCAATACTTGTTATGTTGTCGATTTTCTTTTCATTATTCTTTCTTTTACATTGGTGCATCTTTGAGAGATAGACTTTAAAGCATCCTAAACTTAATTGTATTGCTTCCTGTCTTTTTCTAATCCTGTTTACATTTTCTTTTTTAATTTAGATACAAATATTTGTATTGCTTCATTGACTATACTTCCTTCAAGCATAAAGTCATTTCTGTGTTTCTCTCTCTGCATATTTTAAGTATTAATTTTTGGTTTCTTAATACCATATCTACGATTCCTTCTTTTTTAAAAAAATCACATGTTGTCAGAGTAGCTAGGTGGCATGGAGAATAGAGCACTGACCTTGAAGTCAGGAGGACCTGAGCTCAAATCCAATCTCAGACACTTGACACTTACTAGCTGTGTGACCTTGGGCAAGTCACTTGACTCCAATTGCCTTGCCTTCCCCCTCCAAAAAAAATCACAAGCTGTATAGTGAGTTTTGATCCAACCTCTCATTTTCATTTTGTAAAAGTGTTTTGGATGAGTTTCTTATATACAGCAGACTGCTGGATTTGTTTGTTTTTTATCTATTCAATCTCTTTCATTTCATTGTGTTACTTACAAATTCACTCATGCTCAAATTTCTCTTTATTATATTTGTGTTGTCCTCGATTTATTTTTATATCTTTCTATTCCCTTATTAAGTCAGCATTTTACACCTGCAAATATTTTGTTAATAATACCTACTTACAATAATTGACACCGTAGGCTCTCTCCTGATCCTCTCTTTGATCTCTTTGTCCTATCCCAAATTCTTTAAATTTACATTATCTTTCCAAGGTGCAGCTAGGTGGTACAAAGGATAGCTGGCCTGGAGTCAAGAACATGGGTCACATCTGGCTTTAATCACTCATTTGTGTGACCCTGGGTAAATCACATGATCTTTGTTTACCTCAGTTTCCTGAACTGCAAAATGAAGATATCAGAACCTACTTCATTGGGTTTTTGTGAAGATCAAATGAGATGTTTAAAAAATGCTTAGCACAGTGCCCAGGCACGAGGTAAATGCTGGATAAATGACATCTATTACCATTATTATTAAATGTCTATCTAGCCCCCATTTTGTCCATTCTCTTTTCTAGTCCCTTAAAGTAAATAATTAAAAATCCTTCCATCGTCTTCCTGCCAACTTCTACTTCATTATATGATTTTCTTTCACTGTTCTCCTTTCCAAAAATTTTTTCTCAATTTTGTCATCCTCATTCTTTTTCTTTATTTCTAGTCTATTTTGAGTTTGTAATTTTAAGTAAATTACTATGTTGCCAACACACAGGTATAATTTCATCTCCTCATTACCCATAAGTGTGCATTTAATTTCTTTATTTTGAATTATTTCTAGCATTAATATTTATGGAACTATTATGACAAATAACAATGCATAAAGAAAGATCTTTGCTTCATTCCTCAGGTTCTTAGAGAAAATTATCCTATTAAATTTTAATTTTAACATTAGAAACATTGCTACCTTTTGGGTGATGCTGTATACCCTTTATGAGATTAAAAATGATTCCTTCTTTCCTGTGTTTTGTAGGGTTTTAAGCACAAATGATTGTTGTACTTTGTCAAAATCTTTTTATTGCAACTTGTCACATAATCATCTAAATTTGAGGTGATATTTTTGCTTTCTAATATAGTAAATTACCTGAATTTTTATTGTTCAATCATCCTTGTATCCCTTTTATAAATCCATCTTGGTCATAATGAATAATTTATTGAATATATTCCTAAAATCTTTAGCAAAAGTCTCATTAAATTCACTTAACTTAATATTCATTGGCAAGGTAGTCTATATTTCTCCTCTGTTTTAGTCTTCCTTGCTTTTTTAAAATCAGGACTCTTATCATAGAAAAGAATTTTTGCAGACTTTTATTTTTCAATTTCTTAGAATAATTTTATCATTAATTGTTCTTAAAAATATAATACTATTCATCTACAAATTCATAGGAAAATGAGGCCCATTTTTGAAATCTAATGAAGAATATATATATATATATGTATGTATGTTTGTATGTATGTATGTATGTATATATATATATATACACATACACACACCAAAACAAAAGGTGTCAATATGGTTATTGATGTATTCTTATTAAAATGTAAAAATAATAGCTCTGAATCACATGTTTCTTTGAGAAGATACAGAAAAAAAACTCTTGCAAAAGTACAGTGCTCATTTATGCTGAAAATCCTCTAAAGCATCAATTTTTTTAATCTGGTAAAGTCTCTCTATTTCCCTGTTGAGACTTTGGCTTTTTAATTTTTATTTGGTCATGTAATTTCCTTCCTTTATCTTTATTATTAGATTAGTTAAAGGGGTTTCAACTATGCACATATTTCCAAAGAACCTTTAGGTTTGTTTCTGCGCTCTATCTTCTTTTTGTTTTATACTTTGTCTATTACTCCTCAGATATTCAATGTTCCCTCTTTTGTCCATATTTCAATTCAATACTCTTTTTGTAATTAAATGGCTACATTAATTAATTATTTCTCCATTTTTATTTTATGAATACATGTTTTCATAAATATAATTTTTCCTCTCTGAGAAATTATTTAGCTATATGTTAGAATTTGGGGTCATTTTCTGTTTTTTATTGTCCTTTGTATAATTATTTTTCTAAAATTTGTTCTTTAAACCACTTATTATTCATTTTTCATTAATAATACATCATTTAGGCTTCTGTCTATTTTATCTGAGAAACTCTATAAAATTTTCCCCCAATTTTCTGCTTTCCTTTTAATTTTGACTACATTGCTTTTGTTTGTACAAAATCCTTTTAATTTTATGTCATCAAAATTGATGATTTTACACCTCACAATGTTCTCTACTTTTTATTTATTCATAAAGTATCCTATCCCTAAGTCTGATAGGTAACATATTCCATTTTCTTCTAATTTTCTTATAATACCTCCTTTTATATTTAGGTGTCCATCTTGACCTTATCTTCATAAATGGTATAAGATATTGGTCTATTCACTTTCTTCCAGACTGCTTTCTAGTTTTCCCAATAATTTTTAAACAAATAGTGAATTCTTACCCCAAAGCTTAAATCTTTAAACATAAGGTTACTATGATTATTTATTACTGTGTATTATAGGTCTACTCTGTTTAACTGATCCATCTTTCTATTTCTTAACTACTGCCTCATAATATAGCTTAAGATCTGGTACTGCTAAACCTCCTTCCTTTATATTTTTCCCATTAACTTATTTTATATTCTTGATGTTTTGCCCTATCAAATTTTAATATTCTTACTGGTCAACAACTTTTTGGTAATTTAATCAAGATGGCATTGAATAAGTAGATGAGTTTCGGTAGAACTGTCATTTTTATTACCACAGATTTTATGCCAAATTTTTGTAAAAAAAAAAAATGGGGTGCAACCACTATATGAAACTATTTTTAAAATTTGTCATGGTGTTCTTTGTCTTTTAGTTTCTGCCAGTCTCACACCAGGTTTTCAGTCACTGAAAACTGTCTTCGTACCACTTTTTCCAAGCTGTTCAGCAAACACAATCACCTTCAGCTTGAAACCCACAGAATAGCTTTTATATTTACCATAAGCAGAAAGAAATGTGTCACATGTTAATGTACCACTGACAGGAAAACTGTACAGTTTAGCTAGAGTGGGAAGATGCAAGTCTTACCATATAACATGATTTACTCAAGGTAGCTTCACCAGGCACCCACTACCCTAGCATCTACACATATGGCCTTCGTTGGGTTGAGTGACAACACCGTTAGTATTGCAGCACTTTAAACAAACCACTCAAGTTGACTTTTGGAAATTAACTAACAATGCATACTAATGGTGCCAGTACATTGAGAATTTTAGGATCACTCACAAGAAATAAATGTCATATCCATGTGTAATGGTAATTACTTTAGCAGATATTTAGCTCTTAGTAACTTAGGGCTAAGTACTTCGTGAAAGAAATAGAGGGTGTGAACTCTGTCTCCTGTTGCTGACATAACAAGAAGGGTTTTCCCTGACACAAGGAGTCAATGTGTGTGTGTGTGTGTGTGTGTGTGTGTGTGTGTGTGTGTGTGTGTGTAAAGAGAGTTCTAGAGACAGAGAGACAGAATCAATAATTTTCCTCCTGGTGGCTCCTGGTGGAGCAAGCAGAATTTTCACAGCCTCTGGAAGCTGGGCTGCTGCACTGAGAACTGAGTTGGAGTTTCTGTGGGAAGGGAATCTGGTGAAGGCTGAAGTTGCTGCTGAGGAGGCTGCCTGGAGGGCTGGCTGGAAACCTGAGATTTTCTCTGGGTCCTAGGGCCAGGTGAGCTGCTGGAGGACTGAAGAGGCATGACCAGGATGGGACTTTGTTTATTTGTGGCTTGGCTGATCCTTGAATTCCCAGCAGCAGAGACTGTGAAGGTTTTGAGATGTGTTGGAGCCTGTGAACTTCAGTGTGCACCAGGAACTGCCTGGAGCATTGGACAATGATCTGGGAGCTGTCAGCCTCTGAATCCAGGTGACTGTTTGGTGGATTCAGGTAGGAGCTGGGACCACATAAAGGGATCCAGGGAATGTGAGACTCTACCCTGAGTCAAGAATGAAGAAAAGGCCTCCCCTTGGATGCATGATGAAAGTGAAGCTTACTAGATACCAAGGGGTGGAGGGTTTGTGTAATTTTCTACTGATTGTATTTAGGGATTAAAAATACATAGTGACTGATTGCTAGATAAGTGACTGATTAATTTAATCTATGATTGCCTCATGAACGGAAGATTGATTATTGTATTATGAAATGACTGAATGACTAAGTAAGGAGGGTTTCCCCCTTAGGGAAAACAGATGATTATTCTTTTGTTCTTTGTTCTAAATATTGTGGACACTGTAGTGAAAGCTATGTGGCCAGAAGAGGAAGTAAATTACTTAAACAATCCCATTTCAGAAAAAGAAATTGAACAAGTTATCAGAGAACTACCTAGGAAAAAATCCCCAGAGCCAGACGGATTGACTAGAGAATTCTATCAAACGTTTAAAGATCAATTGATTCCAATACTCTACAAACTATTTGGGAAAATTGGTGAGGAAGGAGGCCTTCCAAATTCTTTTTATGACACAAATTTGGTACTGATACCTAAATCAGGGGGAGACACAAAAGAGAAATAAAATAATAGACCAATTTCCCTCATAAATATAGATGCAAAAATCTTAAATAAAATATTAGCAAAAAGACTACAGCAACTTATAACAAGAATAATACATTTTGAACAGGTTGGATTTATTCCAGGAATGCAAGGATGGTTCAATATTAGGAAAACCGTCAGTATCATTGATCATATCAACAATAAAACTGGCACAAACCAAATGATTGCTTCAATAGATGCAGAAAAAGCCTTTGACAAAATAAACAAAATAAAACATCCATTCCTATTAAAAACACTCGAAAGTATAGGAATAAATGGAGTTTTCCTTAGA
>JAQQSW010022961.1:0-10363 GCA_028646575.1 Pseudocheirus occidentalis
TGACTGACTAAATGAATGTACTGTCTAGGGGTGGAGTAGTACCTGGATTGAATTGAGAACTTACTTGCTAAATGAATGAGTTATACTGTATTTTTACTTTCTCTGTTCTGTAAATGTTTGCTGAATAAATGGGGTTTGCTATACTGGTCATCCGAACCTTGGAAGTTGCCTTTGCTTGGTATTACATTAAGCTAACATTTCCAGCATAATATTAAATAAGAGGTGATAATGGAAATCCTTGCTTCACCCCAGATTGTATTGGGAAGTCTTCTGGCTTATCTGTGTTACAGATGTTTGCTGATGGCTTTAGATAAATATATTTATCATCAAGGTAAGCTCCTTTGCTCTCTAGTGTTTTTAATAGGAATAAGTGCTGTGTTTTGTCAAAGGCTTTTTCTGCCTTTGTTGAGATAATTATATGATTTCTGTTGGTTTTGTTATTGATATAGTCAATTATGCCAATAGCTTTCCTAATATTGATCAGTCCTGTATTCCTGGTATAAATCCTACCTGGTCATAGTGTATAATCTTTGTCATATATTACTATAATCTCTTTGCTAATATTTTATTTAATTTTTTTGCATCAATATTCATAAGAGAACTTGGTCTATGCTTTTCTTTCTCTGTTTTGGCTCTTCCTGTTTTGGGTATCAGCACCATATTTGTTTTGTAAAAGGAATTTAGTAGGAGTCCTTTTTTGCCTATTTTTTCAAATAGTTTATAGAACACTGGGATTAATTGTTCTTTAAATGTTGAGTAGGATCCACTTGAGGATCCATCTGGTCCTGGGGATTTTATGTTAGGAAGTTCACTGATGGCTTGTTCAATATTTTTTTTCTAAGATTGGGTCAATCCACATTTATTAAGTGCTTACTCTGTGCTAGGCACTGAAATGCTAGGGATACAACTAATAGATATCAGACTTGTTTCAGTTGACCCAAGGTGACAGGAACAGAAATAATGGGTGGAAATCAGAGAGGCAAATGTGGGCTTGATAGAATGAAAAACAAACTTCCTGATCATGAGTGTTGTGTATAAATCAAATGGATTTCCTTAAGGAGTGGTGCGCTCCCACATCATTGAAGACCTTCTGGTTATGTCTGGAAGATTGTTTGTCTAGTTCGTTGTTGAAGAAATCCCTTTATGGTATGGAGTCGGACTAGCTGGAAGATGTATTCTCTCTAATTCTGAAATGCTATGATTCTTTCCAAATGCTTTTAATAAATCTTCATCTTCTTTACTACTCACAATAAACTCATGTGAAAGATATCACTGTATACCAGGCATTGTTATCCCTATTTTGGAGATAGGGAAGCTCAGTCTCAGATAAGCTACAGTGACTTTTTTCAGAGCTAGTGAGTGTCAGAGACAGGAGAAGAATCTCTCAACTCTGGACTGTAAACCCTTGTGAATTGAATTTTGGGGAGATGCTCCCTCAATAGGGGGTACATGTTTATTTTTCCAAGGCTTCTGCTTAATGGTGAGGTGGCATAATGTAGTGGACAAAGAACTGTTTTTAAAGGTAGAAAGCAGGGTTCAAATTATACCATTAACATGCCCTAGCTACGTGACCCTGGGTAAATCACTTAGCCCCTCAGAAGTCTAAACATCTCTCTGGGTCCTAGTTGTAGAGAAGGTTTTGACCTCCATTGGTAGAGAAAGTTCCTTACCTGGGAGTTTCCAATATTAATAATGATCCAGTCTCTATTCCTTGGGGGTCAGCTTTTTTCAAACATATATGTAATACAAATATATAGCCCCCCCCTCTCTTTCACTTTCTCTGTATGTGTGTGTGTGTGTGTTGTAATAGGAACTGACATTAAATTCATGTCAGAAGCTCTGAATGAAAGACTCCCTTGACCAAGGCACATCAGACCTTCTCTGCCACCAGTGCTGTTAGAATTGTCTGGGGTGTTCCAAAGCTAGATGACATCCACAGTCATATATCCAGTCTGTGGTAGAGGCAAGGACTCACACCTAGATCTTTCTGACATGCGTGTTCTAGGTGAGAAGTTATCCTCAGGAAAATGGCAGCTAGGGGTATCATGCCTTCATCTTTCGGGGTTTTCTGGGTGGAGGCTATAAGCTGAGGGAATGAATCAGTTTCCCTAAATGTTCCTGGGCCCTCCCTTCATGTCAGAAGAGCTCCTGATACAAGTTTCATGTTTGATTTCAAGTTATGAGTAGTGGCTGCCTCTGTTAACATAGATGGAAGCACTTTACTTGTTAAGTCATGGTCTGTATGAATTGTTGTCTAAAAAAATGGGTCACCCTGATGCCAGTGTCCAGAACATCTGTGAGCTCGTTCAGACTGGTCCTCAGTAAGACACGTCCCCACCTCGCAGAGCTTGGAGTCCCCCAGAGGAGCCTCCTGCGATTGTGTCCTTTTTCACCATATCCGTCACACCTTAGGGAAAGAAGGAAGGAGGTAAACACACATTTGTGCAGAGTCTACTATGTTCCAGGCACTGTGCTACAAGCTTTACAAATATTATCTCATTTTTTTCCTCACAAAAGTCCTGGGATGTAGGTACCCTTGCCCCCATTTTATAGTCGATGAAACTGAGGCAAACAGAGATTAGGGGTCACAATCTGGTAAGTCTCTGAGGTATTCCTGCCTCCAGGGCCAGTGCTCTGCTCACCTAGTCACCAATCTATCTCCAGGTTTATACAAACACTTTGGGCTGCAGCTTGGTCATAGTCTAAATCTTATCTCTGTCACTTAACCCCTGCAGCATCTTGGGTAAGCTTAGCTTGCCTGGTTCTTAATTTCTGCACCTGTAAATGAAAGGGTTGGACAAGATAACCTTGGGGTCCCTTCTAGCTCTTAATCCATGAACTTGTGAATTTAGGGTCCAAGTATTATGATCTCCATTTACAGATGAGCTAACTAAGTTTTGGGAAGTTAAGTGACTTGTTCAAAGTCGCACAGTTAGCATATGCCAGGTTTATGATGTGAGCTATGGTCTCCTGAGCTCTTTTCCAGTATTCTCCTCATTTAGTGCACAGATACTGGATCTTTGACCCAAGACAGTGATGTTTAGGGGATAGAAATTTCAAAAAATAATCTTTAGAAGTGGTTCTCTTATAAAATGTTTTATCTTTAGAGCATGTTTACACCTTCATCAGAGAAGAGCCTAGGTGGTGAGAAGTTGTTTTCTTTCTCCTTCCACTCACCCTTGGCCATATCCTAGCTCAGCTCCTTCACCTCCTTCCCTTAGCCCACTTCTCCTCGTACAATGGGCTCCCCAATGAGCAGCCTCACTGGATTCTGGGACCTTCCCCACGAAGCTGCCATCCAAGCCAACAAGCATTTACCAAGTATGCCCTCTGCACCAGTCACTTTGATAAGCCTAGGGCTGCAAAGAAAGGCACAACCAACCTTTGTCTTTAAGGTGTTGACACTCTTTAGGGGGAGACATGTAAGTAGTTAGCACACAAGATATGTTGCTGCTCAGTCCTTTTAAAGGTTTCCTCAGCAAAGATACTGAAGTGGTTTACCATTTCCTTCTCCAGTGTATCTTCATTCCATAGATAAGGAATGGAAGAAAAGAGAGGTTAAGTGACTCGTTCAGGTCAGCTAGTATTTGTCTGAGGCTGGATTTGAACTCAGGTCTTCCTGACTCCAGGCCCATTGTTCTATTCACTGCATCATCTAGCTGCTCATAAAAGATATATACAGAGTAAACTGAAGGCATTCTCAGAGGGAAAGGTATCGATACCTGGGAGGAACCAAGAAAGGTCCCTTACAGGTGGGATTTGAGCTTTCTTCTGTCTCTCATGGGGTGATGTTCTGGTATCTCTTCCCCTAGTGCAATGTCCTGATACAGGGTCCTTGCTATTGGGCTAGCGTTGGGACCTCAATCTATACGCTTGGCCTGAGTGATTTGAAGGTATAGCCCAGGCTTCAAAGTGGCCAGTTAATGCCCTGTCTCCACAGCACCATGGTTCCTAATCTCTGCCTCAGTTTCCTTCAAATCTCAGCTCCAATATTACTTCCTTCATGAGGCTTTTCCTGGTTTCCCCAGCTCAAGCAGAATTTCCCTTGGCCCCCATCTACCTTGCATTTATTTGGGGGTATACTTTGTATTTAACTCTGCATGCAGGTATTTCCCGTGTGTGTGTGTGTGTGTGTGTGTGTGTGTGTGAGAGAGAGAGAGAGAAAGAGAGAAAGAGAGAGAGAGAGAGAGAGAGAGAGAGAGAGAGAGAGAGAGAGAGAGAGAGAGAGATGGTGCATTTGGGCAGGCTGGTGAAGCCTATGAACCCCTTCTCAGAAAACTTTTTAAATGCATAGAATAAGATACATAGGATTATAAAGGAAACCAATTATATTGAAATATAATTATAAAAAATTAAATACAAAAATATAAAAATCTATTTGCAAGTTCTTAAAAGTTTTTTAAAAATAATTTTGTGGGCTTGAGGTTAAGGAGTCTTGCTAGAGAAGGTAAACTCCTTGAGGGCAGGGACTGTTTCGTTTTTGTATTTACATTTTCACCTTGGCACATAATAGGCACTTTAGGCTGATTATTGATTGATGACTGCATTGATATTGACAGTGAATAATGTCAGCATGCCCAATGACCAGAAGGGATCCAGGAGAGGAGCTGTGGAGGGGGAGGGGAGGAAGGTTCTTATCTGGGTGCCTTTTTATGGTCTGTCACAAATGATAAATCCTCCTGTGTTAGTCAAACTTGGACTCTGTCTCCTCCCTAGGAACCTGCCTTGGCAAGGAAGAGAGGCCCTGATAAATGAAAGGATGATAAAGATATCCCAGAACCAGGGAGGAAATTGAAAACATAAACACATTTGATTTTTCATGCACATCAGTCCCCACAATGCATCCATCTCCTGCAGAGACCAATGAAAAAAAAGGAGCTCACACTTTAATAAAAAGCCTGCAAACATGGGCATCATTAGCCTCCGCCTGGACGCGTAGATAGCATCAGCAGTTGGCTGCTAAGCGGCCTGTGTTATTGGGACACTTGTTTCTGTTTGCTTCCAGGGCAGACGCTAATGTCTGGGATTATAGTCTCTCTCTTTTGTTCCCCTGATGTGAGTCAGAGACACTGAGACTCGTGTCTCCCCGCCCGCCCCCCATGGTCTCTGGTGATACAGAGGGTGTCCCAAAAGTCTTAGTGCGCTTTGAAGCTTTAATAACTCACACTGAAGACATTTTAAGAGGGAAATTTTAAGCTTTCCTAGTTTAAAGCAGCACTAAGACTTTGGGGATACCTTGCATATTATCCTCAGGAAGGTGGTGTGTTGGTGATGGAGTATGGGGAAAGAGAGTTGTCCCTGGAATTAGAGGGCTTAGGTTCAAATCCTGCCTTTAAGACTTAATAGCTTTGTGGCCCTAGAGAAGTTACTTAAATTTCACTAAACCTCAGTTTCCCCAGTGATAGAATGAGGAACTTGGACCAAATAACCTTTGAGCTCCCTTCCAGAGCTAGAACAACAACAACAATGAGAGTTAACAGTTGCACAGTACTTTACGCTTGCCAAGAACTTTACGTACATTGTTGCATTTGATCCTTGAAATAAGGTGCTATTATTAACCCTCATTTTATGGATGAGGAAATTCAGGCAAATGGAGGTTAAGTGACTTGCCCAGGGTCAAAGCTAGCAAGTGTCTGAAGTGGGATTTGAACTCAAGTCTTCCTAATCACAATGATGGCAGACAAAGAATTTCTGCTATGCTTGGACATCTTCCATTAGGGCTGGAGTAGAGAGGAGATAGGAGAAGGGGGCGGGGCAGGGATGGAAAAGGGAAAACAAAATGCTCCAACCCAACTAAGCTAATGCCCCCCATTCACTCACTTATCTGTGAGTGTGTGCTTTTCCTATCAACAGAAAGGAAGCATCTTGAAGGTAGGGCTGTTTTGTTGCTGTCACTGTATTCTCAGCCTCAAATTGTGCCTGGCACATAATTTGTTGTTTGATCTTCATGACCTCATTTGGGGTTTTCTTGGCAAAGATATTGGAGCAGTTTGCCTTTTCCTTCTCCAGTTCATTTTACAGATGAGGAAACTGAGGTAAGCAGAATTAAATGACTTGCCTAGGGTCACATAGCTAGAAAGTGTCTGAGGCTGGATTTGAACTATGAGTTTCCCTGACTCCAGGCTCAGTGTTCTATCCACTGAGCTACCTGGCTGCCCATGACACATGAGAGGCACTCATCAAAGGCTTGCTCAATCGACTTTAATTGAATTAAAAGCAGACATCGGAACAGGAGAGACAGACTCCTCCCACTCACAAAGACAGAGCCAAAAAGAGAGAGAGATGTGACTAGAACCTCATATACACTGGGAAAGAGAAGGAGGGCAAGCCAAAGAGATGTCTATGGAGGGTCAGAAAGACAATAAGTCACACAGAGACAACCTCATCATTTATCACTTTTCTTATGCCTTCCGTCTTCTATTTATAAAGGAAGATTTGTTACCACCAGCCACCTGCCACCCCCTCCACCAAGAACCCTTCACATTTATTCATCCATACGCTGGGACACAATGTTTCTTATGCCCATAATGCCTTCCTTCTCTCCTGTCTTTTGCCTGTGATTTCTTCCCCATGCCTTCAAGCCCAACACCAATGCCCTCTGCCTCTGGAAGACTTCTCTCATCCCTACCTCGTTCATACTCACCCTCCACCCAGACTTCATCTAGTACTTTGCTCCTTACCCCCCTAATATCCTTATCATGCAGTATTGTGAACCAGACCTGTATCTCTTTTATCCACATACTAAACAGTCAGCTCCATGTTGTCAAGGAACACAAATGTGGTATCTCCAAAAGAGAGTGAGAATTTAATACATGCTTATTAAGGAAAAAATGAAATGGTGGCACCCTAGACTCCTGCCATTAAACTGCTGCAACTTAATTTGTGCCCCAATGTGGCCCCTCTGGCTCACATGGACAGCAGAGAGAAGAAACGGCAGATCCAGCATAGTGGGCAGATCTGGAAGGAGAAATTGAAAACTGGGAAGAGCATGATCACGTCTGGAGCTCTGCCGAGTCTTCCACTTCTGTTGGCATTACAGCCACAACTTGGCTTCTACTATTTCCCCAACATTATTTACCAAATTTTTCTACACACATTTTTTGCTAGCATAAGTTTTCACTTATCTCATTATCTCTCTTCCCTCTCCCTTTTCCTTCACCTAATGTTCATTTTTAACTCCCAGTCTTTTTTTTTTTGAGAGGTCCTAGGTGGAAATCTCGCAGAATCCTTACCATGTAGCACATGAAACTGGCCTCCCATCCCAAATTTATAGTGGCAGGCTGAATGGGGGCCCACAGGGTGGGTGGCTATTTGTCACAATAGTGCCATATACTACATATACCAGCTATATCACAACTTGCTTATTCTTCAATTGATAGGTACCCCCTTAATTGCAAAATCTTTGCTACCACAAGAAGCACAGCTACAAATTAGTAAATGCAAATGGTTTGATTATGGAAGGGAATGTTTGGACCCTAATTGTGATTTCATTCACCAAGGAGACTCCCCAGAAATGAAACTCTTTACCAATACATATTGGCACCTGCTCTACAACATATAACCTTAGAGAATGATCCGGGACATTGAACAATTAAGTGACTTGTCCAGGGTCACACAGACTTTTCCTGTTACCCTTTATTTGATCTTTTTGAAATATAGATCTAGCAATGGTATTGTCAGGTTGAAAAATACAAAGTTTTATAATCTTTTGGGTGTAGTTACAACTTATTCTCCAGAACGGTTGCACTAGTTCACAACTCCACCAATCATGCACTAGTGTTACATTTTTTCATATCCCTTCCAACATTTGGCATTTTCCTTTTCTGTCATGTTAGCTAATCTGATAGGTATGAGGTGGTATCTTTAATTTATATTTCTCTAATCAATAGTTATTTAGAGTATTTTTGTGTGACTACAGCTTTGATTTCTTATTCTGTAAACTGCCTGTTAATATCCTTTAACCATATAGCAATTGGAAAATGTCTCTTGTCATATAAATTTGACTCAGTTCCCCATATATTTGAGAAATGAGGCCTTTATCAGAAGAAAAAAACTAGCTGTAAAAATATTTTCCCAGGTTCCTGATTTCCTTCTAATTTTATCTGTATTGGCTTTGTGCAAACCTTTTAAATTTCATGTTATCAAAATTATTAATTTTTTCCCATGATCCTCTCTATCTCTTGTTTGATCATAATCTCTTGCCTTGCCGTAGAACTGATAGATACATTTTTCCATTCTGAATAAATGTCAGTTGTTATTATTACAACAAAAATTACCATTATAGCTCAAGTTTTCAGCATGAACTATGGATGGAATTCAATCGAAATCTTGGAACACAATATCTTATTGTCACCAAGACTCTGCATGATATCACTTTGTAGAAGGAAATTAAGGTGATATGGAAACTTTTCTCTACTTGCACACATTAACAAGTGGGAATCTAATTGTGAGGCACTTATAATATGGTGCCTCCAGTAATTTTCTCTGTAATTAACACATATCATATAATCTTTCTTTCCCCCCCCCCGTTATACTGGCGTGCTCTCTACCTGATGTGTTGCTGCCAGCACGGAAAATTATGCCTGTATTAGCATTGGGACCTTTTATTTCCAAAGAGCTAATTGACAAGGAAACTTCATAAGTGTTCTGTAGCATTTTATTAGTTGGCCCCTGAGAAAGGCTCCTAAAGGGACTGGTCCACTTTCATTAGGCTACTCAAAGAAAGCCCTTCCAAACTTTATCTCTCACTCAGCTTATTCCTTTGCTAGACTAGGCCAGGCTCCGCACTGACTCCTACACAGGCCAGGCTAAGCTTTACCTTTCTGTGTCTTTGCAAGAACATTCCCTCCTTTCTCTCCCCTCCTCTGAATCTTATCCACCCATCAAGTCTGAGCTCATATCCATTCTCCAAATGAATAATGATTCCATGAACATTTATGTGGTAAATACATAGTGGGGTGAGGATGAGACAAATGACTCTCCTACATGAGTCACAGATACTGGCATTGGAGGTACTTTTATTTCTTCCTTCTTTAAGAAATGGACTTTAAAAGTCTGCATAATCCAGCCCAGTCAGCTGAAACAAGAGGGTAAAGACACATGAATAGAAACAGGAGAATTATTCTACCCTTCCCCTAAGACTGTGCTGGGGGGAGGGGTGCTAATGCATGCAGAAAGCATCATAATGAGAAGGGAAGAGATGAGGGAGGAGATTTCCAAGCTGTCTAGGAATGGAAAATGGACACTTGTCCAAAAAGGGAAATTATGAAGAGTTACTACCATCCACAAGGGAAACCTTTTGTGTGTAGGACATGTAGGGCAGGGACTGTGAAATCCACTTTTAATGAATGAATGATGTATTATCGAGCTCTTTCTCTGTATAAAATATTCCAAGAGCTGCAGATACAAATAGAAATCTCTACTCATTCTGCCCTTCTCTGACAATATCTGGAGTATTGTCTTCAGTTCTGGGTGTTGCCTTTTAAGAAGAATAATGAAAAGTTGGAGAGTGTCCAGAAGCAGGCTACTAAGATGGTGAAGGGCTTTGAGTCTGCGTCATATAAGGACAGTTCAAAGAATTAGGATTGTGAAGCCTGGATGAAAAAAAGGCTCAGAGTCTGGAGATGGGGAGTTTTGTTTAAGAAATTCAAAGAAGGGGGCGGCTGGGTGGCACAGTGAGTAGAGCACCGGCCCTGGAGTCAGGAGTACCTGAGTTCAAATCCGGCCTCAGACACTTAACACAAAAACTAGCCATGTGACCTTGGGCAAGTCACTTAACCCCAACTGCCCTCTAAAAAGCAAAAAAAAAAAAAAAGAAATTCAAAGAAGACCAATGTCACTGGATTGTAGAGTGAGTGAAGGGGAGTAAAGTGCAGGAACATTGAAAAGTAGGAAGTTGTTGGGTTGTACATGGATTCCAAAGCTAAACAGATGATTTTTATCCTTCTGGAGATTATTGAGTAGCAGGGTGGTGGGGACATGGTCAATTAGCTTAATAGGTGAATGTGCCCATTAGTACCATATCATAATTTTCTTTTTTTTTTTTTTTTTGCTTTTTTTTTTGGAGGGCAGTTGGGGTTAAGTGACTTGCTCAAGTTCGCACTCACACAGCTAGTTTTTTGTGTTAAGTGTCTGAGGCCGGATTTGAACTCAGGTCCTCCTGACTCCAGGGCCGGTGCTCTATTCACTGTGCCACCTAGCCGCCCCCATATCATAATTTTCATGAACAGGTTTATGATCTCTTTCTTAACTCTTTATTCATTGTCTCTTTTTGTGTAGGTAGTCTGTAGTGAACTCTCATGCCAGTATTGTTTACTTCTTTGTCTACTGATCCCCACCTAAGTGATCTTCACTATATATATAT
>JAQQSW010022962.1:0-10363 GCA_028646575.1 Pseudocheirus occidentalis
GTACTGGTACCTAAATCAAAAAGAGACAAAATGTAGAAAGAAAATTATAGACCAATTTCCCTCATGTATATAGATGCAAAACTTTTCAATAAAGTATTATCAAAAAGACTACAGCAACTTATAATGAGAATAATACACTTTGATCACGGAGGATTTATTCCAGGAATGCAAGGGTGGTTCATCATCAGGAAAACTATCAGTATAATTGATCACATCAACAACAAAACTTGCAGAAACCATATGATTATCTCAATAGACACAGAAAAGGCTTTTGACAAAATACAACACCCATTCCTATTAAAAACACTAGAAAGTATAGGAATAAATGGAGTCGTCTTTAAAATAATAAGCTGCATCTATCTAAAACTTTCAGCAAGTATTACATGTAATGAAGATAAGCTATAAATGTTTCCAATAAGATCAGGGGTAAAACAAGGATGTCCAATATCACCCCCTCTTATTTAATCTGTTACTAGAAATGTTAGCAGTAGCAATAAGAGAAGAAAAAGAAATTTAAGGAATCAAATTAGTCAAAGAACAGACTAAGCTATCATTCATTGTAGATATGATGATATGCTTAGAGAACCAAGTAAAAACTTACTTGATATAATTAGTAAATTTGGCAAAGTCATAGGATATAAAATAAACCTACATAAGTCCTTGGAATTCCTATATATCTCTAACAAAAACCAACAGCAAGAAATAGAAAGAGAAATCCCATTTAAGGTTACTGTATACACTATATAATACTTGGGAATCTACAGGCCAAAACAAACCCAGGACCTATGTGAACACAATTACAAAACACTTTTCATACAAATGAAGTCAGATCTAACTAATTAGAAAAAAACATCAGTTGCTTATGGCTGGGTTGAACTAATATAATAAAATCGACAGTTTTACTGAAATTAAATTATATATTTACTGCCATACCAATCAATCTACCAAAAAGTTACTTTTAAGAGCTAGAAAAAATAGTAGAAAAATTCATTTGGAAGAACAAAAGGTCCAGAATATCAAGGCAATTAATGGAAAGAAATGCTAGGGAAGGTGGCCTAGCTGTACCAGATTTTAATCTGTATTATAAAGAAGCAGCCATCAGAACTTCTTGGTACTGGCTGAGGAATGGATTAGTAGAACAATGGAATAGAATGGGTACATGAGACTCAGCAGCCAATGATTATAGTAATCTACTGTTTGACCAACCCAAAGACCCCAGTTTTGGGGATAATAATGCACAATTTGACAAAAACTGTTGGGGAAAACTGGAACATAGTATGACAGAAATTGGGAATAGATGAATGTCTAACACCATACACCAAAATAAAGTTTAAATGGGTGCATGATATAAGTATAAAGGCTGATACTAACAGCAATCTGAGAGAGCAAGGAATAGTTTATCTGTCAGATCTATGGAAAGGGGAAGCTTTTATGATGAAACAAGTTAGAAAGCATTATAAAATGCAAAATGGATCATTTTGATTACATTAAATTGAAAAGTTTCTGTACAAATAAAGCCAACCTAACCAAAATTAAGAGGGAAGTGGAAAATTGGGAAAGAATATTTGCAACCAGTGTCTCCGATAAAGACCTCATTTCTAAAATATACAAAGAATTGAGTCAAATCTATAAGAATACAAGCCACTCTCCAATTGATAAGTGGTCAAAGGATATGAACAGATAGTTCTTAAAAGATAAAATTAAATATATCTCTAAGCATATGAAAAAAATTGCTCTAAATCACTATTGATTAGAGAAATGCAAATCAAAACAACTCTGACATGCCACATCTCATTGGCCAGATTGGCTAAGACAACAAAACAGGAAAATAATAAATGCTGGAGAGGGTGTGGAAAAATTGGAACACTAATGCACTGTTGGTGGAGTTGTGAACTGATCCAACCATTCTGGAGAGCAATGGAACTATGCCCAAAGGGCTATAAATAAGTGCATACACTTTGACCCAGCAATACCACTTCTAGGGTTATATCCCAAAGAAATCAGAGAAGTAGGATGAGGGCCCATATATACAAAAATATTTCTAGCAGCTCTTTTTGTGGTGGCAGAGAATTGGAAATCAAGGGGATGCCCATCAATTGGGAAATGGCTGAACAAGTTGTCGTACAGGAATGTAATGAAATACTACCACTGTGCTATAATAAATGAGGAGCAAAAAGACTTCATAATATCCTGGAGAGACTTTTATAAACTTATGCTAAGCAAGAAGAGCAGAACCAGGAGAAAGCTGTACACAATCACAGACACAGTGTATATGTGATGACTAACTTCAATAGACTGGGCTTCTATCAGCAATGTAAGGTTATAGGACAACCCCAAAAAACTCATGATCATAAGAGATATCCACATAAAGAGAAAGAGCTGCAGAGTCTGAATGAAGATTGAAACAAACTACTTTTTCTGTTTCTTTTGCTTGTTTCATTTCATTTCCCCTTTCCCATTGATCATTCCATCAGCTATAATCCTTCTTTACAATCTGACTAATGACTAATGTGAAGATATTTGTAGATCTTATATTTGAGTGCGTGCTACCATGAGTGGGGGGTGGGAAGGAGAAGGAAGGGGAGAAAACTTGAAACTCAAGGGACTGTGGAACTGAATGTTGTAAACTAAAAGTAAATAAACAAATTAATAAAAAAGCAGAAAAGGTTAAGAAGAGGTGACAAGAATACAGAAAAGAACTATGTAAGAAAGATCCTAACATTACTGACAATTATGGTGATGTGGTTACTGATATAGAGTGAGGTATCCTGGAGAATAGAGTCAAATGGGCTTTAGGAAGCATTGCTAACAATAAGGCTAGTGGAAGTGACATTTAAAGACATTTAAGAGCCATTTAAAATCCTAAAAGATGATTCTGTTAAAGTGTTGCACTCAGTATGTTATCAAATTTGAAAAACTAAACAGTGGTCACTGGATTAGAATAGGTAAGTTGATGTCCCAATTCAGAAGAAGGACAATAGGAAAGAATGTTTGAATTACCACACTATTGTACTTATTTCAGAGACCAGTAAGATTATGCTTAAGATTCTACAAGCTAGGCTTCACCAGTATGTGAACTGAGAATTATGACAAAAGAAGGCTGGTTTTTGAAGAGGCAAAGGAACTAGAGACCAAATTGCCAACACTCTCTGGATTATGGAGAAAACAAGGGAATTTCAGAAAGAACAAAAAACACCTACCTCTGCTTCACTGACTACGCTAAAGCCTTTAACTGTGTGGATCACAAGAAAATGTGGCAAGTGTTTAAAAAGATACCAGATCATTTTATTTTTCTCCTGAGGAACTTATATTCTGAACAAGAAGTAATAGTTAGAACCAAACATTAAATAGCTGATTGGTTTATTATTAGAAGAGGAGTAGGAGAAGGTTGTTTATTGTCACCTTATTTATTTAAAGCTGAAGCTTAAATAATTTGGCTGTATATTAAGAAGATGGGACTCATTGGAAAAAACCTAGATGTTGGGAAAGATTGAAGGCAAAAGGAGAAGAGGACAGCAAAGGATGAGATGAATTTATAGTGTCATGGAAACAACAAACACGAATTTATACTTTGAGAGACAGCAGAGAATAGAAGAGCTTGGCATTCTATAGTTCACAGGGTCATGAAGAATCAGACACTTCTGAAGAACTCAACAACAAGAACAACAACAACAATAAATATGAAATACCAACTATATACCTCGCTAAATCCTGGGGAAAAAAAGTAAAAACTTAAAATGATACCTGCTCTCAAGAAATTTCTACTCTATTGGATTCCTTTGAGGGATAGGAATTTCAATTTGTTTTCTTCTTTGTATATCAGACTTAGCAGCATTCCCTGAATGTAATTGGAACTTAATAACTACTTGATGGTTATGGTTGGCAGACCAAGCTATATCATGAACTTTAAAAACAATAAATATCCCTTTTTCTTCCTTGTTCCTAAATACATGAGTATATGAAGAAATAAAATGTGAATATCATACTCATAGTTTTAGGAAATGGAGAAATCTTTTTTTACATAAAGTACTTTGAAGACATTAAGTTCCATGCTTTCATATAATGTCATATATCTTAACATTACAAAAATTTATGGCCTAGAAATCTATTTTAAAACAGGTAATTGGAGTCAATTTTAAAGGAAGCCATCAAAGGCACTTTTGCATTCTTATTTAACTTTAGAGTTCTCCTGATCCTAGAAAATGGATCCATATGTAGGAGAGATATATGACCTTAAGAAAGGTGGGAGCAAGAATTAGTTTAGTATAAGATGAAGAGATTCCTAGCTGGATATGGATGCTATAAATGTGAGCAACTTGGGCCCTTTGTGAGAAACAATATTTCAATGGATCAGTTGAGTTCCCAGTGATTCCCTTTGCCACCAAAGATCATGATGTTCTATTGCTGCCACCCATCATTTCTGTCAGATAAACTCTCTGTTAAACCATCAATGATTTTTTTAAGGTCTCATATCTGTCTTTCATGGTACAAAGCCACATTATAGATTTAGCAGTGATGGCTGTTTTCAAGGAAGAATTAAAACAGAACAATTTTGGCAATTTACTTTTTTTAACTAATACCCTGTTCATTATTTTATACATCAAGCCACATTAAAGCCTCTCATATGCTTTTAATATATCACTTACCATTCAGCAATTACTACCTCCTCTTCAGTCTTCATGCTCTTAAGAATTAGAACTCATAAAATGACATTGGTCTTATAACTGTATAAA
This sequence comes from Pseudocheirus occidentalis, assembly GCA_028646575.1. NCBI lineage: Eukaryota > Metazoa > Chordata > Mammalia > Diprotodontia > Pseudocheiridae > Pseudocheirus > Pseudocheirus occidentalis. The sequence continues at coordinate 4,734 of JAQQSW010022962.1, forward strand.
AATCACAGAGAAAGAAAATCCCCTGTCTTTATAGGTTCCCAGTTGTGAACATTTTCATTCACACTCTACTTATTATACTTTTTAAAAATCATTTTGAATTGTGAAAGGCATGACATAATCTATTTGGGAAAGAGGAAGGAACTGAGATGATCTTATGAGAGAAGATAAAAAGAAACAATATGGTGGGTTTTTCCTACTTTCAGAGCAATCTCTCAAATAATAAAATTCCATTTGGTACCTCTCCGAAATGGAACACACATAAAAACAAAGTCATGCTAGTAGGGAAGTTGTCCAGAATGTTTGAGCCATAGAGTTAATTTATCTATAATATTTAAGTAAGAAAATAAACTTTTCTTCTCAATTGAATTTTTTTTTAATTTTGGAGAGGATGATTGCCTTACCAATCTGCTTTATGTCTGTGTTTATGTAATACGTTATTATAAAATATGCCAAAGTCAGTGGAATTTATCACAATTGTAGATCATTTGATCAAAAAGATTGAAGATACTATATTTTCTATGATCCTTATCACCTTTCAAACCTCTCTAAAACAGAAACTATGTTCCAAATAAAGCAATTTCAGGTATTAATATTTTATAAGACATCTAGAATCCAAAAGAATGTTAAAAAAAACTAAACAAACCATGAACTGATGCTTATCCTGAGCTCACCAAGCCGTCCTCCCTGACCACCCACATTACCAGTAGCAAAGCTACACTAATTGACCCAAGGTCTTGATCATACCAGTTTGCAACAAAACCCAGGACTGCACTCAGTCCCTCTTGCCTCTTTCCAGTGTCATGGAGACCCTTGCTCCAGCCTATAAATTTTGCTGGAATGAGGACATAATAAGCAATAGCCCTTCAGAAGCAAAAGCCTTCTGAAGGTCATGACTGCTAGTCAGCACCACAACAGACAATTCTGTAGAATAAGAGTTGTAAAACTCTGAACTGTGGGGTCCTGAACAAGATGTGTGACAAACCAGGGGTGAAGTTGGGTGTGAGGTATTGTAGCACTCAACTGTGCTGAAAAATAGTGCCAGCTGGCTTTGAATTGCCAATTCTTGTTCAAAGAATTAAGGAACAGAGGGGGTGGGACAGGTCACCAGGGGAGTTGTGTAGCATTCCCCTAAGATTGAGGGAAAAGTTCAGTATACTGCTGGGGTACATTCTGTCTACCCAAAAACCACTTGGAGCAGAGATCTAGGATGGCAAATTGTGCATTGCCCACCCTGGGAGGAGATTGAGACACTTTGGGGTCTAGCTCCCAAGGAAACTACTATCCCTGAGGACAGAGTCAGAAAGTAAGCAATAAAATAAAGTTAGGAGATAAAAGTGAAATTGCCAAAGATCTTAAGAAAAAAAAACTCAAAGTCTTTGAATATAAGCAGATTAGTCAACTGGGAAAATGTTAACAGTAGAAGGAAATATAGCCTCCAAATCTAGTAAACAAGTTATCTATGAATTAATATTGCAGAACAAAGGAAAGTGATCCAGCGTCTGAAGAGACAGAGGACTCTGTGGAGTGTTAAGAGAACATAGAGCCACAACACACTGTTCCTGAGTGGTTCCAAAGAGAAATGAGAATTATAAAAGCAGAATTTATATTATTTTTACAAAGCAAAAATAATGGGCATAATTAAAAACTAGAATCTGTAAGCCTCATTAAAGAAACATGAGATTGGAAATGCAAATATATAGAAGTAAAGGACAAAGTAGAAAAGAAGCAAAAGATTATAACATTAAAAGAAAATATGCTCACTATGCCAACAAAACATGCTGATGACAAGATACATAAAGACAACCTAAGGTCCATAAGGTCTACCAGAAAAACATGACAAGACAAAAAATCTGAACACCATAATTCAAGAAATAATATAATAGAACTGCTCAGAACTTCAGAACACAGAAAATGAAATAGCAATTGAAAGAATTCATAGGTTGCTGAGAGAGAGACAGAGAGAGAAAGAGGAAAAACCAAGGTGGTTAAATTTAACAATTCAATTAAAGAACAAAGAGTTCTGCAAAAGATGTGGAGAAACATCCTCAGAACAAAGGAAAGAAAATTCAAGTAATACAACACAATTCTGTATCTTCCAGAAAATGTAAGAAGAAACAGAACACTGTGTTACAAAGAGCAAATGATCACAGAATGCAGTCCAGGATCACATTTCCTGAAAATCAGAGTTTAATTATAAATGAAAAAAGATGAACTTCAATAAAAAGAGGTGCGTGAAGCATTCTTAGGAAGAAAACTAGGACCAAAGAGGTTAACAGCTTCTCAGACACCCAAAACAACAGAAAGGCAGGAGGACAAAATAAATGCATCAGACAACGACAATAACAGAAAGAAAAAAATTAAAAATAGAGAACTGAGCAAATTACTAAAAAAATTATAGTTAAAAGACTTGTGTCATCTTCCAAATGGAACTGCAGAAGAACATACACATATCTCAGTACCACACTGAACTTTTACAAAAACTGACCATGTTCTAAGGAACAAAGTTATTGCTAATAAATGTTGTTGTTAATTTAATGTAGACATAAGTTAATGTATCCTTTATATACCACAGTTAAATGAAAATTTGTAATTGGTTCAGAGATTACAAACAACAGAGACAAACTCAGATGGAGATTTTAACAATGACATCTTAAATTATCATAGAAATAATAGCTACGGAAAAGAAAATTATAATTAAGAAATAACATACCAAAATTTTTGGGATGCTTTGTAGAGCAGTCCTCAGGGAGAAAATCATATCTCCACAAATCTACATTGACAAAATAAAAAAGGAACAATTAGGTGAACATACATTTAAAACATCAGAAAGTCAACAAAATCTGTGGAACCCACAAGTATCTACTATGATTGTCCTATATTTGGAATCCCTAGCCCATCTCTTATTTTCATTAATCAGTCAATAAGCATTTATTAAATGCTCACTATATTCTAGCCACTTGGTTAAGACTTGAGGATACAAAGCAAAACAAAAACACTCCTTGCCCTCAGGGAGTTCATAATTTAATGGAAGAGACAACATTTTTATATAAGATATACACAGAGAAGATGGAAATAATCTCAGAGGTGACAACTAGCAAATGGAATGGGAGAAAAAGACTGTTTAAGCCATTCTGTTTTTGTGTTTTGTTGTTAATTAGATGTAATTAACAGAATGTTTATACGCAATGGGGATATAGCCTATAGACAGAGAGAAGAATCAATTCTTTGTAAGAGATAGGAATAATAATGGAAGGATGAGCAAAAATGTGGAAAGATTTTATGATACTGAATTAAGGAGAAAAGGAAGCTGTTGGCCAATGTTCTTTCTCCAGGAAAAATTTTCCCCAGGAAAATAGGAGGCAAGGCCATTTACAAAGAGAGAGAAGGGATTGGAGCAGCTATTTAGGCTTGAGCTAATCAGTGAATAAACATTTATTAAGTGCCTACCATGTAAAGGCATTGTGTTAAGCACTGGGCATACAAAGATAGATACACACAGAATTTTGGTCACACAGAATTAGAGAATCATGGAATGTTAAAGTTGCAAGAGATGAGAGAATCTCTTAAATTCTGTTATTCTTTGAAATGCAAACAAGAACCTGTCATTAACCAAGTATGGAAAATCAATGAAACATCACAAGAGAGTTAAGGATAGAAGAACTTTGGAATTCCTTTACTCTCAAGGCTGTACATAATGTTGAAGTTGAACACTTGATATGAGATTCTGCTAAAGACATACATTTATAAAAGTTAATTAATTGAGAACAATAATGATGATTATTATTTTATTATAGCAGCTAGCATTTATATAGCACTTTAACGTTTGCAAAGAGCTTTGCATTTTATTTAATCTTCATACCAAAACCTGTGAGGTAAGTTCTATGATTTTTCCATTTTATAGATGAGAAAATTGAGGCACAGAAAGGTTAAGTGACTTGCCCTTGGTCACACAATTGAGTAAGCATTTGAGGAACAATTTAAACTCAGATGTTTCTAATGTCCAGTCCAATGTTTTATCTATTATATAACCTATATTCCTTATTATGAAGTTATGAATTATGATGTTATGGTTAATAGAGTTGGGATGCCACAGCTCACTATGGGTAATGAGCCATCCCCAGAATCAAGGAGACTTTAATTCAAGTCTTTCCTCTCACACATACAAGTTATGTGATCAGGGACAAGTCACTTAATAACCTTTCAGTGTTCCTAGGCAAACCTCAAGACTAGAAATTACACATAATTTGCTAGACTACTTTGTTGGAGGAATAATCCACACTGGGAATTCCCTGTACCAAATGTACTCATAAGAACAGACATCATACAGACACTATGATAGGTGCCGAGGATGTAAAGGCAAATGCAAAATATAACCTTTGCACTGAAAAAACACTTACAACTACTCACAATAGACAACATGTACCTATAAATACTTTAGGTGATAAAAAAAGCTAGGTAACTTTTTTCCTTTTTAGCCATACTATAAGTTGGCTTTCATGTACTAACATTAAGAACTTCAAAATTGAATTTTGGGGGGTGGAGACAAGATGGCAGCATGGAAGTAGCAAAACTAAGCAGCTCTCCCCTTAACCGCCTCAAATACCAATAAAATATGACTCTAAACAAATTTTAAAGCTCCAGAACTCACAAAATGACAGAGTATCAAAGCTCCCACTGAAGGTAGCCTGGCAGGCAGACAGGAAGGGGTTCAACACAGTGCAGGGAGCCCAGACCAGCACCTCATAAACCTGTGGCTGGAGCCCTAGGGCTGGCAGAATAAGCTGGAACTTGAACATGAATCAATTGCAGCTGCAACATTTTCCAGAACTACCAACATAAAAAACAAGGACTAAGTGAAAGATCAGTGGAACTCAGATAAAATTGGGGGAGAGGATCTGGCCAAATACCCGAGAGCTAGGAGTAGCTGAAGTGGAAGACCTGCAGCCACCTCCATATAGCTGCTTCAGAAGCTCCCAACCTGCAGATTGCAGGTGGGGGAGGGCAAGCAATCATTCAGAGGCTAAGTGCTCTTGCCTTGAGCTACCTGGATCTGATTGCAGTCTTGGGTGGTGGTCCTGAAGTGCGTATTCAGTGAGCCAAAGCTGGTGGGGACTGCAGAAAGAGTGGCCTCCTAATATCTCTAGCTGCTGCAAAACCCCCAGCAATTTGGGAGAGAGGTTTCCCCTCTGAAAACAGAGTTCTACACAACCAAAAAATCAAGTAATTGACTGGCAATATGAGTAGGCAAAGGAAGCAAAACAAACCCAGCAATGCAACTTTAGATTCCTTTTTTGGGGACAAAAGGATCAAAGCATGGAATGGGAAGAAGACAACACAGCCAGAACTCACACACTAAAAGCTTCCAAGAAAAACATAGACTGGTTACAAGCCATAGAGCAGCTTAAGAAGGATTTTGAAAACCAAATAAGAGAAGTGGAGGAAAAATTGGAAAGAGAAATGAGAATGATGCAAGAAAATCATGAAGAGAGTCAACAACCTGACTGAAGAAAATAACACCTTAAAAAATAGATTAACTCAAATGGCAAAAGAGGCCCAAAAAGCCAATGAGGAGAAGGATGCCTTAAAAAGCCTAATTTGCCAGATGGAAAAACAATCTCAACAGCTTTCTG
>JAQQSW010022963.1:0-10363 GCA_028646575.1 Pseudocheirus occidentalis
TCCCTCTTCTCTGCTTCATAAAAATCCCTCTCTTTCTTCAAGACAGAGTTCAGGCCCCATCTTCTGGATGAAACTTTTCTTGATCCCTCTTACTGCTAATATCCTTCCTCTCAAACTACCTTCTATTTCATTATTTAGCATTTTTTATTTATTCTCTTTATATTTATTCTGTATATACTTGTAAACATACCAGTTGTCTCTTCCATTGGAATGTGAGTTTCTTGAAAGTAGGGATTGTTCTACTCATTGCATTTTCACTCCCATCCTGTAGCATACTAAGTACCTGGAATATAGTAGGCAGTTTTTAAATGTTTGTTGATTGGTTGGTCTTGGTGCACCTCTAATCACAGACTTGGAGACAGAGCTAGCAAAGATGACTGTAATCATGATATAATCCAGTTCTTTCATTGTACAGATGAGGAATCTGAGGATCAGAGGGGCAAAAGGGCACATCATTAAGCAGAGTCAGAGTCAGGGCTCGAACTTCATCCTCCTAATTCCCAGCCTAGCATTCTCTTCCCAACCTTCTGCTGTGTCCCTTTCCTTAAAGAACATTGTGATTGATGTGACTGATGGACTGCTAGGTACACAGAGCAGTGTACTTGGCACAGGGGCCAAGATTCATTCATTAATTTTTAATTCAAACATTTATTAAGGGCTCATTATGCACAAAGCCCTGGGGACACAAAAATGAAAAACAAAACTGTCCCTGTCGTCAAAGTACATTCTACTGATATGACAAATACACGGATAAATATGATACAAGGATGACTTGTGATACTGCTCTGAAATCACAGTATCTTTTGAGTTCAATAGAGAGGCTAGTCTTTGGCCCGAGGCCCCAAGAGACCAGGTTAGGAAGCATGAGTCGAATGTGTAAAACATTTCATTAGGACAGAAAGACCAAGGAAGAAACAGACAAAATCAAGCAAGAGAATCAATCTTTTTTTCATTCCCTCCAAATACAAATAGATATAATCTCCCACAGATTTCTGTGCATGTTGGGGTGAGAGTTCTGTGTCTAGTCTAGTGGAACACTTCTTTGCCCCCAGTTCTCATGGTTCTGGGTCACAGAAAACAGCTTTTTAGTTCTGTCCCTTGCAGCTCCCTCCAAATAGTCCTGGCACCATGGTCTCTAGAGCCTTGCTGATGCTGCCTATCCTGGGAATTTACCTCTCTCTGCTTGTGAAGTTTTTCTGTTCTTCCTCCTCTCCTCCTCCTCTTCTTCCTTTCTTCTCCTCATTTTTACCTTACCAATAAGCCTCAGGGCCTCTTTACTTGAAGGGTCCTCCACTTTTGCCTCTAGGTGGGTTATGAAAGAGAATTCCTTTAACATCCTCTCTATTCCAGGGCAACCTAAGTACTTCTCTCCCCCAGATGTGAGCAGTATGACCTGATGAGTCTAAATCCAGGAATTAATACATATATCCCTTTTCATTTGCTTTTTCCAATTCCCTTCATATTCCACTGCCTTCTCTCCCCTCTCTCTCTCCCCTTCCCCAATTGCAAATTGTCTTAAAAATTCAATCTGCCTCAGGAAGGTACTTAGCAATGCTGAAGAAGAGACTGACATTGCTGGTGACCTTTGGTCTTAATTCCTCCAGGAGCTACAGTAAACTGTGTGTGACAGGTCTGAGAGAGTTCCAACAATGAATCCTATGAAAATCTGAAAAGAGAAAGATCATTTTCATCTGAGAATAGGGAGAAGAATCAAGGAAGGTTACATTAGGAGCTGGGTACCTAAAGGAGGGGGAAAAATATGCATTACTGGCATGGCTATACAAAGAAAGTCAGATCCTATACCTTGGACAGCACATGCTTATAATAAGGGATGGAGTTCTAATCCGCAATGGCCTTGGACTCACTCAGGATGACTCTGCAAAAGAATCAAGTTCTCTTTCTTTAGGATAAATAGTAGCCAACATTTACAGAGCACCATAAGCTTCATAAAACAGATTACAAATATCTCATTTGATCTTAAGAACCCTGGAAAATAGGTGCTATTTTTGTCCCCACTTGACAGAGAAGGAAACCAAGGCAGACAGAGGTTAAATGACTTATCCAGAGTCACAGAGCTAGTAAGGAGGATATGTGAGGGAGAATTTGAACTCAGTTCTTCCTGACTCCAGAGTAGCATATCAGGGACCTCCTGGGCTACAGAAACTATATAATACACAAATCTTTGATACAGTAGGAGCTGTACCTAGCCATTCTAGCAACAAGAGCAATCACCACAAAAATGTCCTCAGATTAGGGGCACAGAGGAACTTCCGGGAGAGACTTCAGATATCCACTGTTGGAAGGCTGCTGCTGGGAAGAGACAGTAAGGAAAGGTCAGGCTGGGGAGAATCTATCTCATCAGGGATGTGGCTACTGTGAGGGAACAGACACCATCTTATGCTTCTTATTTTAGTGAACAATTCTTTTGAAGCTCAATTGTTTCTATCTGCTGAAGGACAGGTGCCCCTAAACCAAAGCCTTGGTTACTTTGCCCAAGCTGACTCCGTATCCTAAATCTAGTATTCTGGCTTAGTTCTTAGTGCCCTGGTAGCTCTCCCTACAGGCAGCAAAGAATGCCACTTATTATTGCAGGATGGCTTCTCCCTAGACTTTAATGTCTTCTCCTTAAGTGGCCTACAGGGAATACAACTGATGACCTCATAGGTTTTTTTCCACTGTCAGTATCTATAACTCCCTCAAGGATTTTGTGGTTTCTTGCTTTGTCATTAGAAGGCAAACAAAATCTCCCTAACTGATAAACATAGCATCTTAAGACTGACCAGGCAATTTTGATTTTTCCTGTGAAAATCAGTGAGAAATCGCTGGTTTTTTCCTCTTTAGGCAGTTTTTTACCCCCAACCAAGATGCTTAATTATATCCACTGTTAGTTTCTCTAAACCAATCACAATTGGTAGAAAAGTTCAATTAAAAATTTTAAATACAAATTAAGTACATGTGCTGGGTACTATGAATGCAAAGACAAAAATGATGACCCTCCAGGAGCTGCCATTCTACTTGTCCCATTCTTTGGTTCAGTGAGACATACCTAGGCTGGGATGAACCAAATAAAGAAGTCTTTTTTTCCCTTCAAGGTTGGATCCTAAGCAAGAATCTGAGCCAGATCCTGGTCAATAGCCTGGGGAATCAGATAGCAATGAGTCATATATCTAAGCCCAGGAAAACAAAAGGGCCAGATCTAGAGAAGCTGTGAAGAGAGTAAAGAAACTGAAATCAAAATATTTTTCTGGAGCAAGGAAGGAGAGGAAAGGGAGGATGTGGAAAAGACAATACTAAGAGCTGGGAGAATGAGGTGATTTGGAAGGTTGGGCCTCCTGACAGAGTACTACAATGATGATTTTGGAATAAAATGTGGAGCATGGGTTTCTGGGAAGTGTGAAGGGATGGCAGAGAGGGCCAAAGAAACATGTAGATGCAACTGGGAAATAAGATATACAGGCACTGGGATAGGGAGATCCATCTTACCCTACCAGAAAGTCAGAGGGGTGATGGGGAGAGAGCAGATTGGGGGAGGGGTATACAGTGGGATCATTATTTTGGGGTGGTGGGTAGGGGAAAGAAGATGGGGATAAAATTTGTAACTCAAAATCTTGTGGAAATCAATGATGTAAACCAAAAAATAAAAGTTAAAAAAAAAAAAGAAACATGTAGAGACTGGGAAGTACCAAAGACAAACTTGACCTACTTGGTAACCTTGCTCTGATTGGCTCTGATCCTTCTTTCCTATCCGGAACCAGATTGGAAAAAAAAAAAAATAAGGTCTTCTGGGGGGATCTCTGAGTACTCTGAGACCAAAGGAGCTGTTTCTTAATTCTTTGTAAACCCAGATCCAAGAGAAGAGGGAGTCCCATGATTCCACCTGCTCTATCATTCTGCCTCAGAAACAGTGGGTAGGCAAGGTTATGGAACTGGATTTCTAGTATCATGGTGCAAGGGTAAAAAGCATTATTCTGGAAAGAATGGACCAGTTGAATTGAATTCTATTGCTTACCACTAAGGTGAAGTCACAACAGCTTTGGGCACGAGTAGGAGGAGAAAGAAGAGGAGCAGGAAGAAGCGAAAGAGAAGTCATTCCATTACTTGATTAAAATGAAAAGACTTACAAATCAATGAACAAGGTAGGATTAGAACCTCTGTTTTCTGTCATCCAAGCATCTGCTTTTATTCTATTAAAATTTAAGGTCTTTATCCCTGAAGCAAAAGGAGCTGTTAAAGGCTACCAATCTCATGAAGGTCACAAAGCCCAAGTCACTTAGTCTGTATCACTTTCCAGGCTTCTCTTTTAATTAGAAAAAGAGCCTATCTATGCAAAATGTACTGCAACATTTTTCTCCTCATATCACCAGACTAATGCCATCACCATCTCTGGGGAAAAAAAAGCATTTTTAAAACGTATCTAGAAAGGAATAGGAGGATGGGAGGAAAGGGATTCCTAACTACCAGTCAATGAGTATTAAGTGACTACTACTGTGTATGTGTCAGATAAAAAGGCAGAAGCAGAACAATGCCTCCTTCAGGGATCTTACACATTAATGGAGGAGACATCATATAAATATGTGCAAGGCATACAATCAAATATAAGGTTACCTTAGAAGGGAAAACAGTAATAGTTGGTTGAATCAGCAAAGGCTTCCTACAGAATATGGCATTTGAGCTGAGTTTTGAAGGAAACTAGGGATTTCCTTGTTCAGAGTAGCAAAGCAACTAGGGAAAAGATGATCAGGAATAAAGTGACCCAAATATCATAAAGCATAGGCAAATCTTCCAAGGAAATCAATGATAAAAGAAAGGTCTTATGTACATCAAAATATTTATAGCAGGACTGTTTGTAGCAGTTTTTTTTTTAAAGTGGGTGCCCCTTAACTGAAGAATGGCTAAACATGTTAGTAGGATATTATTGTGTTGTAAGAAACAATGAAGATGATGATTATAGAAAACCATACAAAGATTTACATGAACAGATACTAAATGAAGTATAAAGAACCAGGAAAATGATAAACACAATTTTGACAACAATGTATGGGGGGGGGGGTGTCCCTGTAAATTGTCCAGATTACCTAATATAGAAGAAGCAGGCTGCATCCTCAATTTTCCTATTTGATGGGTAGGAGTAGCCTTCTGTGAATGTGAATGCTAGTATAGTTAGAACAGGCAGCATCTTTAAAACTGACCAGAATGGGACAGTTTTTCTCCTTCCTTCCTGTGAGCTTTCTTGCAGTGCCCAGAGGGTAGAGATTACACACAATTCACCCACAGTTCTTTCTAGCCCCATGAACTGAAGTGAGAGGGGGAATACCTTCTTTCCCCTTTTCTCTTTATCCTTGGCTCCTATCCCAAGAAATGGGCCTAGATTGTTTTTTGTTTTTAATCTGCTTCATTTTGTCCTTCTCAGTTTCAGGTGTCAGCAAAACTGGAACTGGGCCAGAATTTCAAGGGGAGATATAGCGTCCAGAGAAGCCAGGGCACTTAGGACTGGAGACCTAAGGGGATCTTTGGACTTGGCACTTGGGACTGAATTCTATAGGAACTAAGCTAAGCTATAAACCTAAACCCTCCCCCATTCCCCGACTGAAATAGTATACAGAAAGAATTAAGTCCTATATGGAGGGAAATAAGCTTATACCTTTGAAGTTAATATTTCTTTGTAAAAGATAATATGTTTAGTCTTACTGAATTGTTTTGTTTTTTATTCTTAGTGATGAGGGATGGTTAAGAGATAATTAAAGATATTAAAGATAATGTGACTGTAATGTGCTTAAATGCCATTGGTCAAGGACTTAGAAAATTCCCAGTCTCTCTAAAGGGTACATGTCCCTGAGAAAGGAGTGAATGTGATACTCTTGGCTTTCAGATGATGAAGGCCAAGGTAGTCAGTGTTACAAGTGTAAATGAAAAGAACAACAAAAACTTAACACTGTGTAATTATAAGCTTCACCTCAAAGAAGAAATATAAGAATATACCTCCCTCCCCTCTTTTTTTAGGCAGGTAGGGGTGAGTAGGAAGAATGAAGGACATAGAATATTACATATAATGTCAGACTTTTTTTGATAAGTTTAGTTTTGCTGATTTTTCTTTTTTTATTCTTAGTTATAATGGATGGCTCTTTGGAAGTTGGAGAGAGGGCTTTATTGGGAAATGTTGGTAATGTAAAAACACAGGACAGTAATAAAAATAAACAAAAAAAAGAATAGAAAAAATTTCATATGTTTTATCCCATAGATTACCTAGCATTATTGGACCTGAAAATAAAACACAAGTAATCCTTAATGCATTGCAATAACAAAAGAAAACATCATTTACTGACCACCCTACTAGTAATTTACCTCTTAACAGTTAGCTAGACTGCTCCTTAGACAGTGAAAAGACACACATTTTAGGATTTGGCTAATGCAGGCATTTGTTTGGCTTGACTATGCATAATTATTATGTGTTTATTTTTTCTTTCTTTTTTGGTGGGGAGGACAGGGAAAGAGAAAGTAAATAACTGTTAATTGAAAGGGAAAAAATCAGACAGTTTCTGCTTAAGTCATTCCTTCTTTCATCATAAAATCTGTCCATTTATGCCCACTTAGCCTATTTATGGCCAGCTTTGTACCATAATGAAACCATCTCTCTGATTTTAATACCTTAGAAATGATTGTCTTCTACTCCTAGTTTGTTAGTACCTTAAGGAGGACTTTGCAAGTGGCTCTCTCCATTGAATAACTTTAAACTCCTTAGAATTTGAGAACAATAAGAACTAATAGGATATTATTGGAAGAATCAGATGAGAATGAGTAATCAAGATCCTGCAAGGATAATGTGCTTCCTAGCATTCCTAGTTAATGACCACAATACAGGTACAAAGGCAGTGATTTCAGATGAATGATATGGAAGGAGTTCAAATTAACTTCCTTTTCCCAAGGCATCTGCTTCACCAAAGGTAAAGGGTTGGCTGAGGCTGTATAATGGTGCCACCTAGTGGAAGAGGACTTGAAACCCCCCCCCTTTTCAAGTACCCAATCTTTACAACAAAATTTGTATTCCCTTTGAAATAACACATGTGAGAAAGGTAAACACCTTATAATTTACTTTGCATGTAAATTACAAAGAGGGCAAACTGATGGACAGCCCATTACAACAATATCTATGAAATGTTGTTATTGTTTGTCCTTTGTCTCGAAGAGGACCATGACATCAGGGAGATGATGCCATGACTTGCAAGTGAATTGGATCTAAGTGAGGGAGGGCTGTGCAAGATCACCAGTCTCACTTTCTCTTCTGAAGCCATCTGGGTCCAATGGCCAGATATAGATCAGGACGACTGGAGATGGCCCTGGATGTAGTAGCAGACCTTGGCCTTTCAAGCTAAGGTCTTTAACAGGTCTCAGTCTGACTGAACCAATGCCCATCGATCGATTAAGGCTTAATATGAAGTGAGGCAGAGAATCGCCTCTTTACCTAGTCAAAGAAAAATATCCATCTGGGAGAAAGACACTCAGGGTTTCTGACCAAAACAGAAAAATTCATTCTGTTCACATTCATTCTGACAATCATGACCCAAACAATGACCAAGTAGGGCTTGGTCTGGGACCTCTTTTACTGAGATCTATGGTATTCTAGTGAAAACCCACACTGAAGAGATCTAAGCTGTACCTTGTGAAAATTTGGAAAGTAATTGCCATGACAGGCCTTCAGAATCCTGTTAGAGGGATAAAGGTGGCCTCTAACGTATAAACTTTTATGACAACTCCCTTGAAAGTGGACTGGAATTCTGTGCCTGAGACACATACAGTGATTCTCCCACAAAGGAGCTGTTAACTGTGAAGGGGCTACCATTCTGTAAGTAGTTGCCATGCTCAAAGTTCCCTAGTGCAAAGAAGCTGCCCTCCTGTGGCAGGTAGAGAACCATCTGATAACATTTCTGTGGTTTGTGGGAAAGAGAATCAGGGAATCTCAAGAGTTGGACTGGGCCTTAAAGGCTAGCTGGTCAAATTCATATCATTTGAAGAATTTCCCCTACAAGAATTGCTCCTACTCCAAAAGTCATTCAGCCTTTGCTTTAAGATTTCTAACAAGGGGGAATTCACTGCCTTCTGATGCAGACCATTCCACTTCTAAACAAGTGATTATTAGGAAATGATCCTATCAAATCCAATCATGCCTCCCAATAGAGCAGCCCTGAGCATTCTGGATTAATTAGATGGAGGTAACCACTTGTTTCTCTTTGGCTTCCTTCATTCTTCCTCTATTTGGCGTCCCCTTTAGACATTTCTTGGGGCATAGAGAGGAGAACTGGTCTCCTCTACATCCTTTCATATTGTCAACTTAATTGAAAGGGAAAGATGAATTGTCGTGTCTCCATAAGGTTATATTGCTGGGCAAAGACTAGTGGTGCTGGGTCTTAGTCATTGACTGCTCTAAATTGGGGTAGGACACACGAGTGCAGCACAGTAGATGAAGAAAAGGGATATCTGGGCTTCGATCTTTTTGATGCCAGCTCCTTTGGGTTCAGTCAGGATGGGAGAACAGGGAAAAGAAAATTACAGACAAGGCACTATGGAAGGATTTCAGTAATTGGCTCTTCCATGCCAAGGGCAGAGTATAGCCGGACTATCATCTTTAATTTTGTATGTTGTACCTGTCTTAATACAACCTAAAAGAATTTTTGAACTCTGTCACCCTGACAATTCATAATTAAGCTTTCAGTTCACTAAAACCCCCAGAATTTTTTTTACAGTACATGTTTTTAGCCAAGTCTTCCCCATTAGGAATTTCTATAGTTGATTCCTTGAAGACAAATACAGGACTTTACAACCAATCAATCAACATTTATTAAGCACCAACTAGCCAGGCACTGTGCTAAGCATTTCATAGTTATTCCTATTAAATGTAATCCAATTAGATTTAGATCAGTGTTCAAACTTCTTGAAATCCTTTCAGATTCTGTCATCCAAAACATTAATTATCCTGCTCTGCTTCATGTGATCTATACATTTGAGAGCATGCCATCTCTATCTACATCCAAGTCTTTAAAAAAAAAATGATGAACAGTACAAGGCCAAGGGCATATAAGTATGGCACTCCATTAGAGACACCCCTCCAAATTCACACTGACTCCTTGATAACTACTCTTTGGGTATGCCATAGAGTCAGTTATGAACATAACTAATTGTATTATCATCTAGTCCACTTTCCATCTTGTCTATAAGGATAATATGAGAAATTTTATCAAATACTTTGTTAAAATCTAGTTCTACTATGTATTACATTCACTTGATCTAATACATTCTAGTTAGCCTTCCAAAAAAGAAAATGAGTTTCAGGCATTATAACCTACTCTCATTGAAACTATGATGTTTTTAGTGATCATCATTTCCAATCTATAGAAGCGACAAAGAGGTAAGTCTATGCTTAATGCATGGAAAATTTTTTTTTCCACTTCATTAACTTTTATTTTTTGTTTATATCATTCATTTCCACAAGATTTTGAGTTACAAATTTTTTCCATTTTCCCCTACCCACTACCCCCAAAACAGCCATCCCACTGTATATTCCCTCCCAAATTTATTTTCTCCTCTATCCTCCCCCATCACCCCTGTGACTTTCCGGTAGTGCAAGATGGATCTCCCTACTTCAGTGCCTGTATATCTTATTACCCAGTTGCATGTAAATAATAATGATGATGATAATAATATATATTGCTTATATATACATTACTTTTTAACATTTGATTTTAGAACTTTAAATTCTAGATTCTTTCCCTTCCTCCCTCATCACCCACCCCCACTGGAAAGACAAGCAATTCAATACAGGCTGTACATGTGTAGTTACGAAGAACATCTCCATAATGGGCATATTGTGAAAGATTGACTATATTTCCCTCCTTCCTATTCCTGCTCCCCCAACTTGTTCTATTCTCTACTTTGTCCCTGTCCCTTTACAGAAGTGTGTGCTTCTAAGAACCCTTCCCCCAAACCTGCCTTCCCCTCCATCATCTCCCCTCTCATCCCCTTCCTCCCTCCTCTCCTGTAGGGCAAGATACCCAATTTAGAGTGTATGTCATTCCTTCCCTAAGCCAAATTCAATGAGAGTAAGGTTGACCCATTCCCTCTTGCCTTCCTGTTCTTCCCCTCCATTGTAAGTTATCCCTTGCCCCTTCTATATGAGATGATTAACCCTATTCTGTCTCTCCCTGTTCCACTCATTCTATTCCTCTCCCATCTGTTTCACCTTTTAAAATATTGTCCCTTCCTTCCTATTCAATTGATCCTGTACTCTCTGTCTATGTACACATATATACACACTCACATATGTATTTATACACATATATACCCTCCTATATAGACATATGTGTATGTATAC
>JAQQSW010022964.1:0-10363 GCA_028646575.1 Pseudocheirus occidentalis
TCTCTCTCTCTCTCTCTCTCTCTCTCTCTCTCTCTCTCTCTCAGCTGGCTTTAGTCTCCCTGAATCTTCCTTCATGAGGAGGTCCAGTTTTCTCTCTCTGTCTCTAGAATTCTTCTTTATATACAGCACTGGCCTCCTGTCTCAGCCAATAGCCTTCTTCCACATCAGCAGGGGAGTTCATGCCTTCTCAACCATGGACAGGGTTCACACCTTCCATACTTAGACCTAAGTTACTAGGTACTGCTTAGCCCTAAGTTACTAAGTGCTAAGTATCTGATAAACTGATTACTATTATGATGCTTTCTCTCTCTTTTATATTTTCCTTTTTATGTTGCTTTTCAGTCTTGTGTTTGAATGTCAGATTTTCTATTCAGTTCTGGTCTTTTCATCAGGAGTGCTTGAAAATCATCTTTTCTTTCATTAAATATCTGGGGTTTTTTTCACCTGGAGGATTATATTCAGTTTTTATGGGTAGGTTATTTTTCGATTATATTCCTACATCCTTTGCCTTCTGGAATATCATATTCCAAACCCTCCACTCCTTTAATGTGTAAGCATCATAACTTATGTGATCTTGAATGTAGCTCCATAATATTTGAATTATTGTTTTCTGAATGCTTGCAGTATTTTCTCCTTGACGTGGGAGCTATGGAATTTGGCCATAATATTCCAGGAAGTTCTCATCTTCGGATCTTTTTCAGAAGGTGATCAGTGGACTCTTTCAATTTCTATTTTTCCCTCTGGATCTAAGGTATCAGGGTAGTTTTGTTTATAATATCTAGAAATATGACATTTGGCCTTTTTCTTTTGATCATGACTTTCAGGTAGTACAATAATTCTTAAGTTACCTTTCCTTGATCAGTTTTCCAAGTCAGTTGTTTTGCTGATGATATATTTCACATTTTCTTCTATTTTTTCATTCTTTTGATTTTGTTATTGTTTCTTGATGTCTCATGGAATCATTAGCTTGTATTTGCCCAATTCTAATTTTTAAGGAATTATTTTCTTCAGTGAACTTTTGTGCCTCTTTTTCCATTTGGTATATTCTTCTTTATAAGGAGTTATTTTCTTTGGTGAATTTTTGTGCCATTGGAACAATTTTGTTTTATTAAGGTGTTATTTTCTTCAATATTTTTGCGTCTCTTTTACCAAGCAGTTAATTCTCTTTTCATAATTTCCTTGTATTACTCTCATTTCTTTTCTTATTTTTTCCTCCACCAGTCTTTATCTTTTTCTTTAACGCTTCCAGGAATTCTAGTTGGGCTTGGGATCAGTTTGTTCTTTGTAACTTTGCTTGTAGATGTTTTATCATTATTGTCTTCGAGTTGGTATTTTGGTCTTCCCTTCCATTGTCATAGCTTTTCATGGTCAAGTTCTTTTTGTTATTGTTGTTGTTTGCTCATTTTTCTAGCCTATTTCTTGACTTTAAACTGTGTATTAAAGTTGGGCTCTGCTCATCTGGGGGTGGGGTGGCACTGTCTCAAGTTTTAGACTTTTTTGTGGTGCTGTTTTCAGAACTAGTTCTGGGGGCCTGTGAGTCTCTTGCTTCAAGAGATGGTGTGCTCTGGGGAAAGATGTGTTCACTGCTCTCCCAGCCCGTATTCTGGTCTTTATCCAGGAAGGGCAACTGTACCCCTTTTGCCACAAGTGCTAGCACCCCTCTTGGCCCTGGAACTGTGGCCAGGTCGCTGCTTTCCTCCAGTCACAAGCTCTAGTACTTCTTTCAGTCTTGGAATTGAGACCAGAGCTCCTGCTCCCTCATAACTAACCACAAGAGCGCCTCTTCACCCTGGAACTGTGATGAAGAACTGCCTGTGGGTAACAGAGTTGTCAGCACCAGCTGCACACAGTACCAGCAGTGGGTCACTTGTAATTTCTTTCTGATCATTTGTCTGACTCCCTTATAATCTCTGGGGTAAGAGCTCCCAAATCTGTTGCTGTTGTACCCACTCCACTGTTGTGCTACCACATGCATGCACTCTGGATACACTACATTTCAGTGTTGCAGACCTGTCCTTCTGATCTCCTCAGTTTTCTTAGGCCAGAAAATTCTCACCCTGCGCTTTTGTGGCCTCTGCTATTCCAAAATCTATTTGAAGCTTCATTTTAAAGTTGTTTGTAGGAGAATGTTCAGAGGGTTCATCTGTGTTGCTGCTTCCATCTTGGCTCTACCCCCCAATTTGTTTGGCTTTGGCTTATATTTGTCTTACTGGTTTTTCTGCATTTTTTGTCAAAACAGCTCCAAGAAAGAAAACGACTATAATAGACCAGGATGATCCATTTCCCTAAACATGTTTCTTTTGTTATTCTTCTTTAAATAACATTCCCCAAGTTTAATAATCATATTCTTTACTGCAATTAAGACATGATCTCTGTCCTCAGAAAGCTTGAGTTTTTAAAGAAGAATGAGAACAAATATATCTTTAACAAAGCAACTCCTTATTGTCTAAGTATCTGGTAGCATTACAATCCCTGACAACATACCTGGACCAAGAGTTAGCAACTTTTCAAAGGTGATGCACCATGTTTCTTTTTATTTTCTTCCCCCTTAAACTTGAGTATGGCCATTACTGGAAAGCTCATTTCCCTTCTCCAGAAGCTGTTTTGGAGTGCATGTCCTAGGCTGTCAGCATGTTTGGTAGTGAAGTGCTTCCTAGAACCACCAAATCAATAATGGTAGCCACAATGATTGAAAGTGGATAAAAGGAGAGAAGTGAGTAGAAGCTCCTGACAATGCTTATGAAAGGGATCACACCTTAATTTAACCAGTTAACATTTTAGGGTCAAAGATTAAAAGTGTATAGCTGTCTGAGAGTGAGAAGGTACCTAAGAAAGAGTTGGAACACAGGAAGAAAGAGGCATTGAAATGGAAGATGAGTGAAGAGCAAAGAAAAAACAAGCTATCACGGTGTTGTCTAAGGTTTGCTGAATCAATGCAGAATAAAAAAATGTAACTTGGGTGTCTGTGTTCACCTCATGATACCTTGCAGGTGGCAAATACAAGAATGTGGGTCCTCCAAGGGTAATTAAAAACATGCTGTGTTTTTATACAAAAGAAATGTAATCTCCTTTCCAGACTATGTTTGGAGAAGAGAGGAGGTGAGGAGAAGTCAGTGTGAAGAATAGAAAACATTCTGTACTGGCTGTTGCTACCCAAAGGAGGTACGCTGTGGGGGTGTTCTCTGGACTGAACTATGCAGCTCTAAGAACTGTGGTGGTGGGTTGGGCCAGACACCCATTAGCAATTAAAACTGATGTGTTGTTGTTTTTTTGCTGCTGCCCACAGACTGTGCTATTTATAATATGTGCAATATTACAAGGCAGTTGTCATAGACACCTACATAGAGACTCAAATAGGAAAAAGAATCCTTTGACTTGGATTACATTGCACTTTCCTGGCTTTCTCCTTATATCCCCGAGTACTCCTTTTCATCTACATGTCTAGATTACAGAATGTTAAAGTAAGGAACTCAGAGGCCACCTAGTGTGACCAATGGATGAAGAGGAATCCCTTCTACAGTATTTCTAATAAGTCATCATCCAGTTGTAGTTATCAGAAATATTTTCCTTATATCAAATATTTTGTTACACCTGCCACTTTGTATTTGGCACTTGTTGCTCTCAGTTTTCTCCTCTGGGCCAATCAGAACAAATCTAAACTCTTACAATGTATGTTGTTTAGAGGCAGCTAGGTGGTGCAGTGGATAGAGCTCTGGGCCTAGAGTAAGGAAGACCTGAGTTCTAGTCTAGCCTGAGCTATTTACTAGGTATGTGAACCTTGACAAGTCACTTAAGCTTTGTTTGCCTCAGTTTTCTCTTCTGTAAAATGGAGATAAAAACACCCCCTCCCCACATCCCCCACACCCCTACTGCCAGTTGTTGTGAGGACCAAATCAGGTAATATTTATTTTAAAACCCTTTGGACACAGCCTGGAGCATAGCAGGTGTTATATAAATGCTTATTCCCTTCCCAAGTAATATGGCATGGTCATCAAATTTGCAGATGACAAAAATCTGGTAGTGACAGCTAACAACTTAAATGGCAGAGTCAAGATTCACAAAGATCTTGGCAATCCAAAACATTAGACTAAATCTAGTAAGATGATATGTCATAGGAATAAATGTCTTGTACTTAAGTTCCCAAAATGAACTTCATAAGTACAGGAGGTAAAGAGAACAGTAGTCTAAAAAGATCTGACATTGAAAGTTAGGAGAGGGATGGCATGATAGTTTGAGGAGGTGTCTTTTGGGTTTTTTTTTTAGGATAAGAGAGACCTGAGCATAAGTAAAGGAGTTAGTAGAGAGAGTAGGAGGGAGGAGAGAGAGAGACAGACAGACAGAGACAAAGACAGACAGACAGACACAGACACAGATACAGAGAGACAGAGGAAGACAGATAAAGACAAATAGAAATATGGAAAATATGTTAGAGTAAATATGAGAGGAATAAAATGATACTCTGGCTTTGATGTGACTAGTGCGGGATCATGTGGGATTATTTTTTCCCCTGGATCAGCTACGTGGCACAATGAATAGAACTGCCGGCCTGGAGTCAGGAGAACGAGTTCAAATCTGGCCTCAGATACTCACTAGCTATTTGACCCTGGGCGAGTCACTTCACCCTGTTCACCTCAGTTTCCTCATCTGTAAAATGAATTGGAGAAGGAAATGGCAAACCATTCTAGTATCTTTGCCAAGAAAACTCCAAATGGGGTCCCAAAGAGTCAGACATGACTGAAATGTCTGAACCACAAAATTCTTTCCCTTGATATGGACACTCTTTAATATAGGCTAAGATTTCTATACCTTTTATTTTGTTTAGTCCCTTTACAGTATAAGCTAATATTTAGCTTTTAGGCAGCTCATAGCCTAAAATCTTCCTGTGACCTGCTCTTTAGTTGTCTTCCTTAATTCATTCTTCACACAGCCTCCAAAATTATTTTCCTAAACCACAGGTCTGACC
Source organism: Pseudocheirus occidentalis (assembly GCA_028646575.1). Taxonomy (NCBI): domain Eukaryota; kingdom Metazoa; phylum Chordata; class Mammalia; order Diprotodontia; family Pseudocheiridae; genus Pseudocheirus; species Pseudocheirus occidentalis. Next base: position 4,964 of record JAQQSW010022964.1, read on the forward strand.
ATGTCACTTCCCTACTTGATAAACAACAGATCAAATATCAGTTTCTCTGTTGGCATTTAGTCTTTCACAACTTGCCCTCAACCTACCTTTACAACCTTATTTTGCATTATTCTGCTCCATGAACTCTTTAATTCAGTCAAACTGGTCATCTTGTTGTTTTCCCCATCTCTATACCTTTGCATTGACTGTCTCTCATGCCTGGCATTATATTCCCTCCTCCCATCTACCTTCTGGAATCCCTGATTTCCCTCAAGATTTTGCTTGTAGCTGAAAACTTTTCTAAAGCCTTTCTTGTCTAAGTACAGTGTTGTGAATATACCTGAAACTTTCTTGCTTGAGTAGGATTTTTTTTTACTAGTTCCACGTAATTCAGATGATTAATTATGATAGTAAAATACTATAGATGTAAAAAAAAGCCCAGAAAAAAACAAAAAAATGCCTGGACATTGACCCTAGACAATACCTTGGAAATTTTAAAAATAAAATATTTATATGATAAAAAATTCAATCACGTGCCTTCATGTTAATGCTTTGTGAACTTTAAAATACTATAAAATGATATAATAATTATTATCTTTATGATATTTATTATAACCTAAATGCAGAACTTAATATTTATTCCTGTTAGGTTTTGCATTATTTGTTTTGTCCCATTGTCTATAGAGTTTTATTCTGTTTTCCTTTGCTTTTCGTATTTTGATTCTCCCATTTAACACATTAGTTATGCCTAAAAAACCCCCAGTATCACACTAGGGAGATGTTCAATTTAAGTCAAGTTTCATCTAATATTATACTTCAAACAAAAGGTGTCTATTGTCCTTGATGAAAGAAGTCCATTGAGCTTTTCTTTTTTTGGAGGGGGAAGGGCAGGGCAATTGGGGTTAAATGACTTGCCCAAGGTTACATAGCTAGTCAGCATTAAATGTCTGAGGCTGGATTCAAACTCGGGTCTTTCTGACTCCAGGGCTGGTGCTCTATTCACTGCAACACTTAGCCACTCCATTGAACTTTTCTTTTGGGTTTCTAGGGCTTTATAATTGAGTTTCCTTCTTTACCTTGACTGTATTCAGAGGAATGATTTTCAAAATTTTAGGAAAGTATGGGTACCTTGATCTTTGATCATAACAATGAGTTGAAGGATTTATAAATGAGAAAGTTTTGTTGATTGGGTTTTTCAAAAAAAAATTAAATAAAGGGTTTTAAATTGGTACAAGGGAATAAAGGATAAGAATTTCTATACCTAGTCAAGTATCACGATTTTTTTTTAATAGACTTCAACCTGGAAAAAAAAGCCACTTCATATTTTGTAATCTAATGGTGCCAGCATGAGCCCTCAGTTGCCTAGGAAATAGAGCTGGTTTCCATAGAAACCCATAGGAATGCAGCACCGAAGAACCTCAGATTTTAATGGTATAAAGAGTCATCTAAAAGATGCTGAAACTTGATATAAAGTGAACATTCCCCTGGTGTGATATTTGGCCTCTTCTAGTCATATTTGTATGTCTCTTTACCTCTTCTTTCATCCATGCAAAAAAGGCCAGAATACTAAATGTGGCAGTAAATCATCAAGTCTGTCTTCTGTTCCTTGTGCAGAATTCAAATGTCTTTCATAGCGACTGACCTATTCCCCACTGTACAAAAAGGAAAGCTGGTTTTAAAAATAATTGTGTAATTTTTCATTCTTTGATAAATCCAATTATAGAGTACTTTTCCAACTTCTTACCAAAAGTATGAGGCTTACATCCTGGTGTGGAGATGATTAATATTATCATGCTTCTTAGCACTTGTGATCGACAATATAACGAGGAGCCCGAATCCCACTTTCAGCACATACTTTGTTTGTATGTACGGGTGTGTGTGCTCTTTTGTAAACATTCCCCATACCTCCGTGAAAGCTTAGTAGCATAGTGTTATACTCCCTTTGGGCACTCAAGAAATATTTATTGACAAAGTTATTTGTGAATTCTACCTTGTATTGATCCCTTACTCAAGAGACATACTCCATTATTATATTTCACTAGTTAGGGAAAATAAAGATGTATTTTTTTTCTACTCATTTTCATGGACCTCACTGAAATCTATTCATGGACCCTTTGTGGGGGAGGGTGTCTGTAGTTTAATTAATAATATTTGACAGCAATTTATATGTTATTTGAAGCTTTAAAATTTTTTATGCTTTTGTTTTTAATGTTACAAAAATTTGTAGATTATCACTATTCTGTGAAAATAAGAAAGTAAAACGAGTAAAACTAATAATGTTGTCAACATATAGCTGAAAGTTCATGCAACATTCTACATCTGTAACATCCCCCTCACCTGTCTTTTAAGAGAAATTTTCTCTTCCTCGAATACCCCCATCCTATTTTTTAAAAAGAAAGAGAAAAGAAAACAAATTCCTTGTAAAAATATGTGTAGTCAATCAAAACATTGATTATAGCCCATTGGCTATATGTAGTGTGCATGTATATGTGTATATATATGTATGTGTACATATTATACATGTATATGTATATAAATATTTAATAATGTAATATGAAAATAGTCAACACTCTAAATCTCTTAGCCTGTATAAGGTAAAAGATAGATCTAGAGTTGTGATTTTTATCACTTTAGGAGTGTAGAAATTCCTTCTACTCATACAGATCAGCAACTTGTCACTTAAGCTACTTGTCAGTGGTCGAAGCTATTACTATTAGAAGAAGAAATTGAACCTGTGCCTTCCTGACTTCAAAGTTAACCATCTTTCTATTACTCTGTGATGCCCCTCATTTTAAAATATAGTATAACTGAAAGGAGTAATCATAAACAACAAGGAAATTAAAATACCTCTATTTGAAGATAACATGATTTTTTTTACCTAGAAAACCCTAATCAGCACTGACAAAATTAACTGAGGTAATGAATTATTTTAGTGAAAAAGCAGGATACGTGTTAAACCCATAAAAATCACCTGTGTTTCTATATATCAGAAGAAACCATTAGAGAAATATCACTTATAAAAGTGGTAAATTATATAAAATATTTGGGTATTTACTTAGGAAAATATGCAAAAGACTTATACAAAGTTAACTTGAAGATATTTTCAGTAGAAACCATGAAACAAATGAATAAATAGTATAATTTCCCTGCTCCTAGTAAAGTTGAAGAAAATATTGTAAAAACGTCAATATTTTACAAGCCAACTTACAAAGTCAATACAACATCAATCAAAATACCAACAGGTTACTTCAGAGAATTACAAAAAGTTACAACAAAATTCATATAGAAAAATAAATATAAGAATATCAAAAATTATGAAAAAGAAAACTTGCAAAGGATATAGTTCTACTATATCTTATAATATACTTTAAATCAATAAGTATAAACACTGTTTCTGGAAAAAGAATAGGGAAATTGATCAATGGAAGAAATGGAGGACACATAAATAGAATTCAATGTATATAAAGGGTTAGTATTTGATAAATACTAGTTATAAAATTACTAGTCTATAAAAACCGCTGACAAAACAGTACAATTATATTGCAAACATGTGTTTGGTTCTGTACTCCACAGCACATATCATAATTACGTATAATGGGAACAGTGACATAACATTTTAAAAAAATCATTAAAAAACCGTGACAGAAATAGATTTTGTTTCATCTATAAATAGGTGGGGCTTTTAAAATAAACTGATTGAAAACAAAATCAGCTAAAGACGATTATATCCTTGTCAAAAGAAACATCAGTTTAAAATATAATTCCACATGCAAAATATTACAGAGAAGGATAGTGGAAGATTCTGATCAATATCACCACATAAAATCGAAAGGAAATCTCAAGGAAGAAACAAGTTTGAAGAAAACTTGGCAAGAGAATGAAGTGAAGTGATACCAAAAACACTTAAGGATAAAACTAGAAAGAGGGCAACAAAGAGATGAGAAAAGGAAACAACTTGTTAATATTTTTTATAGCAAACCATTTTTCCTCATCAGGGATAGCAGAGCTACTACATTTAAGCTCTAACTTATGTCTTGTCTGAGAAAACAGAAATGTCAGTGAAGAAAACAAAGATGGAGGGAGCAGTTGGTGTATACAACAGCAAAGTGGGTGCTGAAGGCAATACAGTTTTGATGGCATTGAAAGATTGATTCTCAAATTATATAAGAGGTATATTTTAGGGAAGATATGAAAGACTTGAAAAAAATGGCTCTTTTTACCACAAAACAAGATGACTCAGAATATATTAATAACTACTGGTCCATATGCTTTTCCCCCTTCTTTCTTCCTTTCTTTTTTCTACAAAATGTTTGTGAGAATAATGTAAATGGGCACTGAGGATGTTGATTTGAGATTGATTGATTTGATTAAAGTTTGAGATAAAGATAAATCATTGATAAAGATTCGAGAAGGGAACAAGCAGGTTTTGGTAAATAATGTTCCTCAACAGATCCTATATCTACAGTAAAACAACTGTTTGAAAGCTGTAGAAAATGCAAGATTCCATTGTGTTTACTGTTTGCTGACTATGTTGACCATTAAATCTTTTTTAAATTTAATTTTTTGACCAACATGACATGTTGAACATTAAATTTTTAAAAATTAATTGAACAAAAAACTGCCTTAAAAGGCTTCTCTTCAGCAAGATTTTCTGCTACCCATGTTAAAATCATGTAAGATTCTTTGAAGTTTGTAATGACAAATAAACTCGTTTGATGACACTCTAATCATTAATATGAAATAGCATAAAACAGAGATACATGTGCTTGCCAAAGGTGTCTAACACAGAGTCCAAATCAAAGACAGATTACTTATTTTTTAATTTTTAAATATTTATTATTTTACCCAATTACATGTAAAAGATAATTTTAACATTTATTTTTAAAACTTTGAGTTACAAATTCTCTCCCTTCCTCATTCTCCGCACACCTCCTTCCCCCGGCATAAAAGGTAAGCCATTCAATATAAATTATGTATGTGTAGTTATGCAAAACATATTTCCATATTACTCATGTTGTAAAAGAAAATATAGACAAAAAGCCTGAGAAAAATAAAGAAAATTTAAAGAATATGCATCAATCTATATTCATACACTGTCAGTTCTGTCTCTGGCGATAGATAGCATTTTTCATCCTAAGTCCATCAGAATTGTCTTGGATCATTGTATTGCTGAGAATAGCTAAGTCATTCACAGCTGATCATCTTACAATATTTGTTTTCAAAAAACTTTAAATTAACTTTTGTGTTTATTTTTAGTTTATATCATTCATTTCCTTTTTTAAAAAATATTTTTAAAATTTGTTTTCTTGTTTACATCATTCATTTTCATGACTTTTTTGAATTACAAATTTTCTCCCCATCTTTCCCCTGCCCCAACCCTAAAACAGCAATCCCACTGTAAAGCCCCTCCCCTGCTCTGCT
>JAQQSW010022965.1:0-10363 GCA_028646575.1 Pseudocheirus occidentalis
AGGAGGGTATATGTGTGTATGAATACATATGTGAGTATGTGTATATATGTGTACAGGTACATAGACAGAAGGCACAGGACCAAGTGAATAGGAAGAGATGATATTTTAAAAATAAAATTAAGAGGTGAAAGAGGAATATAATGAGAGGAGATAGGGACAGACAGAATAGGGTAAATTATCTCATATAAAAGAGGTAAGAGAAAACTATTACAATGGAGGGGAAGAACAGGAAGCCAAAATGGATCAACCTTACTTCCATTGAATTTGGGATAAGAAGGGAATAACATACACACTCAATTGGATATCTTATCCTACAGGAAAGTGGGGGGGAAGGGATAAGAGGAGGGATGTTAGAATGGAGGGCAGACTGGGGGAGAGGATAGATAGAAGCACACACTTTAGAAAAGGGACAGGGTCAAAGTAGAAAATATAACGAGTAGGGGGCGGGATAGGATAGAGTGATAGTCAGTCTTTCACAATATATCCACTATGGAAATGTTTTGTGTAACTACACACAAACAACCTATCTTGAATTGTTTATATTCCCAGTAAGGGTGGGTGAAAAGGGAAGAAGGGAAAGAACCTGGAATTCAAAGTTTTAAGATTAAATGTTTAAAAAATATAGCAGTAGTAGTAGTAATATCTTTTACATGCAACTGGGAAATAAGATATACAGGCACTGGAACATGGAGATCCATCTTGCCCTACTGGAAGGTCAGAGTTGGGGACTGGGGAGGATATAGGAGAGAACAGATTAGGGGAGGGGGTACTCAGTGGGATCACTGTTTTGGGGTTGTGGGTAGGGGACAGACAGGGAGAAAATTTGTAACTCAAACTTTTGTGGAAATGAATGTTGTAAACTAAAAATAAAATTAAAATTTATTTTAAAAAAAGATTCTTGGTAACTTTAGATAGGGTAGGTTCCATTGAATAATAAGGTCAGAAGCTAGATTACAGGGGGTTTCTAATAGAGAGAGAGGGGAGAGAGTAGAAGCACTAAATGAAGACAGCTTGCAAAAAGAGCTTAGACGTTAAGGGAGAAAGAAATTCAATGCAACAGCTAACAATGCTAGGAGGATCAAGTGAAAGTTTTTTTTTCTTTGTTGTGTTTTGTTTTAGGATAGTGGAGACATGGATATATTTGTAGGCAAAAGGGAAGGAGCTAGTAAACAGAATGAGATTGAACATGAGAGAGAATAAGGATAAGAACAGTGACCATTTGCTGGAGAAGTCCAGAGGGGAGGATGGGAACAAGGATGCAAGTAAAAGAACTGATCTCTTCTAGGTTATCTCTTTATCCAAGACTAGAGTGAAGACTGAGACAGTTTGATGTAAGGGATGATAAAGAGAAGAGAATAGGAGAGACATATTTTCAGAAATGAAAGTAATGGGGAAAAAACATAGCAATAAAAAATCAAACAAATAAAAAGACAGTCAAAGGCTTTTTTGTTTCTACTCTCTCAGAGATGAGCCCAGGTAGCAATGGAAAAACCAAATAAATGCATTAGAAAAATTAGAAAATTTAGAAAAATCACTAGAAAGGACAAATTGGAAAGGGCAGGGTGTAAAGCAGTAAAACAGATAAAGGGTTTTTATCCATCTGGGCCTGCCAAAGTGGTCAAGAATTTAAGAGAAATTTAAGGGAATTTAAGAGACTCTTACCTACTACACAAACAATACTTACTTACTTAGCTTATCTGTACAGATAAGCTTCTTATCACACAGATAAGAACACACCTGAAGTACAATATCACTAGTAACATAATATTGCTATAGCAGGAGATTCTGGTCTCTAACAGTCTATTTGTATTTAAACAAAACATCTGATAGCTTTTTATGAGATTTCTTGTGGAAGATAAAGAAATATGGTCCTCATGATAGTGCGATTAGGTCAATTTATAGTTGGCTGAGTGATAAAAGCCAAAGATTATTTGTTAATAGAATGATATCAAGTTGAAGGGAAGTCTTCTCTGGTCCACCATGGAACTCTGTCTTCACCTTTTGTAATAGTAAGAAATTTGAAGATCCCTTTGTATTGCTAAGCTGAGAGGTACTTAGCACCTAGTTTCAAATTAAGCCTCTGTTAAAGAAACAGAAAGTATGAACCCCTGTTGCTGATGTAACAGGAAGGGGCTCAACAAGGAAGAGCTATACTGAAATTAAGGAAGAGTACAAGCTGGACAGTCAGAACTTCTTGTGATAAGCATCTTGGAGGCAAGGCAGCTGCAGCTGGACTGAAGATTTGAGAAGAACTGAGAAGAGGAATGAAAATTGAAAACTGAAACAGAATTTCTTAGAGCAAGCCTCGTGGAGGCTGGATAAAGTGATTTTGATTTTGAGAATGGAGATTAAGGTGCTGAGGATTCCCAAGGGCCAGACAGAGTTGCCAAAGACTAAGGAAGCATGACTGTGGTGCCAGTACTTTATACAAATGTTGCTCTGACTTTGTTAATGTGTATGAATGTTATTGTGGTTTTGTTAAGCCTTTTCTTCCCAGGAACAGAGACTGTGAAGGATGTGAGATGGACTGGACACTGTGAGCTTCAGTGTGGAACAGTAACTGCATGGAGAGCTGGACAAGGAAATGGCAGGTATTTGCCTTTGAACTCAGGTGACAATTTAGTGGATTCAGGTAGGAGCTACCTGTCTTGAGTCAAGGTGAAAAGATCTCTCCATGGATACTGAGTAGTGACTAATGAAGCTGACTGAGTAGCAACTGATGAAATTGTTTGAGTGGTGACTGATGAAATAGGGTACTGAGTAGTGACTGATGAAATTGTAATTTACTTGTGAGCTAGGAGTGGATGGCTTTTGTATTTTCCACTGCCTCTTAAGAGGGTACTGAGTAGTGACTGTTGAAGTTGTAACTTAACTGCATCCCATGGGTGGAGGATTTTGACTTTTGTATTTTGTGTCCCTTAAGGAGCCTCCTTAAGGATGAATGAACGATTGAGTTACTAAATGATTGTACTTTTTTGAAAACTATGTAACCACTCCAGTGAAAACTAGGTGGCAGTTTCAGTGGTAAGTTGTTGAGTAGTGACATGGTGAATGTTGTGTTTTGATTTTCTATGATAAGTTGTAACATTCTGAATGCTGTACCTTGATTTTCTGTGAATGTTTTGCTCTGATTTCTTATTGAATTGAGAGTTCACTATACTATGTAATCAGAACCTTGAAAGCTGTTCACACTAGCAGTCCTCCAGAAAGCTGCTTATGCTTGGCTTTACACCTTTTTACCTCATTCAACATTTTTATCACTGACTTTTATGATGATAAATATTATGACTATCAAATTTATGCATCAGAAAATTGCAAGAAATAGGTGATGTTCTGGATGACAAAATCATGATTTAGAAAGATATCAAAAAACTGGTACCATGAGCCAAAACTTATGATTATTAAAGTTCATGACAGTGTACAGGATTGGCTTAGTAGGCATTTCATTTTTAAAGCGCTGCGGATTTTAACTGATTCCATGAGAGGCAATGTGACATAATGGAGAGAAAACCAGTTTCAGAGTAAGAAAAACTGGGCCCAAGTCCTACCTCTGACACACACCGATTGTATAACCATAACCAAGACACTTAACTTTTCAGTCCCCCAAGGCATCTCTCCAGGACAAAAAGTTGCTGAAAAGGTACCAGTCTGAAAGAGCCTGAAGCAGAGTAAAAGCGGGATTCAGAGCAAGGTGAGAGACTCAGTTTGATTATGGGCAGAGTGCATGTTTTTTATGTACAGTTATGTGGTTCAGTCATATCCTACAATTTCTCCTGATGTCCCTTGAGGAAGGGACACCTGCTGTCCTCCTTATTTTCTATACCATTCTAGAAGGCATCAAGCAGATTAGACTGTTTACGTAACTCCATAGGACAGAACTAAGCCCAGTGAATCAAAAGTATAGGGAAGCTAATAGAGAACTCTCCAGAAATTAAAGCACTTCAAAAATGAAATGGGTTGCTGTGAGTTGTGAGTTCCAAATAACTGGAAATGTTCAAGCAGAAATTTGATAATTATTTGACAGAGAAGATGAAGGTGGGGGATTCTTAAACAAGTTAAGAGATTGAACCATCTCGACCCAAAAAGCCCTCCTAACTGTGTATAACTCTAACTCATGATTCACCCACATCTGAAGTCATAGCAGACAAATCCAGCTATCTTAGATGTTCAGATTAATTTAGCTTGGTACTTAATTCAGAAAACTGGATTGTGTAACTTCTCATTTTAATGTTTTTTCTTTCATGCTTTACCTTAGTTTTAACAAAAGCTCTTTTTTTAAAACCTTCTATCACTTCTGAGTACCCATGCTAAAGAAATTTTCCATGTTAAGAGTGAATGTTAGTGTACCCCTAGTGTCCAATCATGGTGATGGCAACAAACTACCTGTTCTAGCAATAAAGAACTGAATTAAGGATATTAGGAAGAAAAAGCATAAATGTGGAACTAAAAAAAAGTTAAAACCAAATTTCAGTGCCTTCTTCCCAGAGATTCCATAACAGATGCAGTAATTTGCCAGTAACAAAAATTTCTCTCTCTCTCTCTCTCTCTCTCTCTCTCTCTCTCTCTCTCTCTTTCTCTCTCTCTCTCTCTCTCTCTCTCTCTCATTTACACACACACACACACACATTATCTACTCTACCCCTTGTAACACTTTGATTCATCTCATATACTTATATTCAAATATGCATTATGGCTATGTGTTTTATAATCCCTGTACATTGTAAACTCCCATGGGCAGGGATCAAATCTTTTTTATCTCCTCTAGACACCATACTCAGCCACCTGCACACAATAAGAACAATATTTTTGAAGAATTGATAAACAGCAGTATGTATAAAATTACTACACACACGCACGCATGCACACATACACAATCTGTGTCCAATGGTAGCCATCTCTGGGGGGACTGGGAAAGGTGAAGAAAAAAAAGAAAGTTGCACGATAACTTTATTATTAAAAGGAACAGCAAGTTGTAGATAATAAATTTTCAGTTTCATGCACAATCATCTTTCATTCTATTTTACTATATTACGGAAATGTTTGTTTTATTTCTTAAATTCAGAATAAAATAAACAAAATTTTTAAAAAAGAAATGAATAAACAAAATTTTCCTGCAGCAGGATCAGTCATTACAGTTGATGTTCTCCCTTAACAGTAATTACCAGAGGTTCTGAAAAATTTTAACACATTATCCTGAATTTCATTCTTTCTCCTTTCCTCCTGATCCCACAGGTCTCTAAAAATCTCTAAACTTTTTCACAGCTCCATCTCAACCTAACTGAGTGGAACTCTCCATCTTCCCATTCACCATCCTCTCCATGAAGCAGGCGACTGGCTAGGTCATTGTTTTTTCTCTGAAATACTGCCAGGTTAAAGAAACCTCTCTGTTCCATTCATACAACCTGCCCAGAGATGTCCCTGACTCTCCCTTTTAAACTCAATACTAAATATTAGAGGGAATCAGGTAGTAATTAGGAAGGAAATAAAAATAGAGATTCAAATGACATTTGTGAAGAAGGATTTTTGGTAATTCAAACATTCAAAATTTTGGTGCTTCCTTTAATTGTACATTGTTGGAATTTTCTAAATTTATCTTATTCAAAATATAAGATTGCCTTAAATATGAGGTTATAGTATTCAGCCCAGTTCAAGATATTCAGTAGTTTTTCTGTCATGTCCAACTCTTTGTGACCTTATTTGCAGTTTTCTTGGCAAAGATATTGGTTTGCCATTTCCTTCTCCAGCTCATTTTACAGATGAGAAAACTGAGGCAAACAGGGTCAAGTGACTTGCCCAGGGACATGTGGTTACTGTCTAAGGTCAGATTTGAACTCAGGTCTTCCTGACTCCAGGGCTATCTCATGATGCACTGCATCACCAAGCTACCCAGTACCATATTTCTAAAGTTCTATAAGTAATTAAATGTAAAGACATTGGCATCATTTCTTCTCATTTAACCACATTAGTTACTTTATCTTTCCTTTTACACTGAATACCAATGATTACCATTGGGGCATGCGTGTGACAACACACCAATCGTAACCAGCTTTACTCTAATATTCAGTATAGTACTTAAATATATTTCATGGTTTCTTTTGATTCCGTGATAGGCATAGGCATCTACAAAACAGTGTCAGAAATAATATGTACATTAACAGGTCAAAAGATCTCACAGGCATTTCTCAACTATCTTTTAGTCCAGAAATCACACTTCCAAAAGTTGAGCTCTAGCTCCTCGGCGGACAAAGCTAGTAAAATACATGTAGTCACTTTCATTTTGAATAAAAGATTTTTATCTCAACTACAATATCACAGTGCCTTTAAAAAAACTCACAAATAAACACATATAAAATTATCATATATGAAATTATTCATGAGATAAAATTTAGAAATAAATATATATATATTTATAGTTTATATAAACTATATATAGTTTATATACTAGGGTATATAAACATTTTCTAAAGTTAGATTTGAAAGTTTTCCTAGATAGAACTGTTCCTCACACAAAGGATTCACTTAATACAAGTTACTCATAATTGTAGTTTTAAACCTGCAATTTTTTCTAGTTGTTTGATTTTTTTTCCAAATGTGTCCTGAGGAACTGAAGTAGTGTTTTGAGAAATTGAAAATAAATTAGTAAAAACTTTGTCACATTATATAGACATAAAATAGTACTTATGACTAGACTTCAATGTAGTCATAAGTTTTCCACTTATACTGCTGTATTTTATCTGATAAAAGATTCAAGAAAATGTCATGTAACACTCCTGCGCATATGACCAACTCATCATCCCATCAGAAATCTCTATAGCAGCACCAGAATTTTCATTTTCAAGATACATGAGCTTTTGTCAACTAGTGACATCTCCCCTGTAATATGAATTTTCAATATGATATAAAAATGATGGATATATCACACATTTCAGAGAGCAGAGAACAGCAAACTGTCAATGAATTTAAAATTTGTGACAACCTATTTGAAGTTCTATTCTTTAAAAGTACACTTTTATAAACCATATATATGTAAAACAGTTGCAAATGTTTTTGTTGAGTATGAGGAATAAGTTGCTTCTAAGATATGTTATCTTTTCATTAGCATTTTAGTTATAAAAATATAAATTGGTAGTCCTATAAATTCTTATGCATAGATGAAATTGATAAAAAAAAGTTGCCATTTCTATAACATGTGCAAAATAAAACATTGACTGACTCATCACCACTATTTAAACTTATGTATAAAGCTACAAGACAAGAGCATTATATTTACTGATCCCAAGGAAAGGTGCAAGTTACTACTATCAGAAAACAAATGGAAAAACAAAAGAAGTATTAAACTGATTCAGACACTTTTAACTTAAGCCTATGTCTTCTAACAGTTTTAAAATATAGAACCACTTTTAAGTGTTCTCAAACTGAGCCAAACAACAAAAAAAGCACAGTGATATTCAAAACTTCCAAAAAGAATTAACAAGCAGTGTAGCACCAGCAATACAGCAATTTCTGTTTTCATATAGCAAAACAATAAAAGCATTCATTTACAAAGGCCTTAGAAGCAGTTTAGAGACAAATGATGTTTGTTTTTTTAAAATGTTTTTCTAAAATGGCTAAAAGGAAAACAGCTACATTAATTTTTTAAAAAGGTAATGTTGAAGATGTATTTGTTTTTTAAAAGGTCATTAAACTTTAATTGAAGCAGGATGTTAAATGGAATTGAGAATATTCTTGATTTAGAATATTGCAAAATAGAAAAAAATGATAAACATTTATTAACTTTAGCATTTCAAGTTACCAGATCATCTTTCCTCACTTTAGAAACCACTACTGTGTTCAAGCACAAGTAAAAGCAACGTGGGGGTCAAAAATCAACAACAAAGTGAGAACTCCATTTAAACTTTTGTAGACCAGACTTAACACTTGCTCTGTTACACATCCAAATGAATTCAACAATTTAGGAGAACTGAGGAAGTGGATGGAGGGAGAAGGGATGAAAATAACTGAAATTTAAAGTGACTTTGACACTTCACAGTTCATGTCTATTGGTCACTTGTCACCCACCATTTAGAGACTGGGTTGCATGGAAGAGTCTCTGGTGTGGAAAAACCTAGCTAGGAATCGATTGCAATTTTGAAACAGTTAAATGTTCCCTAGCAATTCCAAAAATGAAAGTTGAATGATAATAAAAAACAAAGCTCACCTACCATGCTTCTCAATTGTAAAAGGATTTTTACATGTCTAAGTCTAGTTCTACTGAGGACTATGTGAGCCTTTTTTCTTGACTTCTCTCTGCTCTGTTTCTTTAATTAAAACAGCCTAAAGTTAACCCTTTGTCCCCAGAGACAGGCTCAATTATTCTTTTGGCACAACTTTAGACATAGGTAAAGGCTGATGAGTATTTTATTAATAAAGTAATGATTCCTCAAAGAAAAAGATGGTAGAAGAAAGAAAGGAAAGTGAGGAAGTTAATCGGGCTTGGAGCTAGCTGCAAACATATACTGAAAGGATTACACAGACATTTCCATTATCATGCAGAAAATACTTATTGATCACAAATTTTATTCCAGTTAATTCTTTAATGCAAAAACATTACCATCCTTCTAAACCAGCATTTCTTCATTTCTAAGAAAGAGATAGGATAGAACATGTCTATATGAACAAAATATCTCTGGGTCCTACCTTGTGCCAATGCCTGAAACATGTGGAGCTGAAGCAAGAGAAACGCCCACCATCCACGACAGAAGAAAAAGAAACATAAGTTGAACTTCATCATTTGTTTTCTCCAGCTATTCCTTCGTGCCATAATCTCTCCTCCGACCTCTCTTCCAATCATTATATCCTCCCTGACTGCCTGCAGATCCGAGTGCATGTTCTCATCATCCTCCTTCCCAGCCCACTGTGAGGCTGGGCTTTCTTTGGTTAAGTGGGAACTTGTATTCCTGTTGCTCCGGTGCTGAAGTTTGGAGGATACTGGCTTCTCTTGTTCATAAGACGCAAGGACCTGGTGGTTTGTGCTCACTTGGCATGCAACCCGAAGGCAATACTCCGTGTGCATGACTGTATTATAATCGCCATCTAAATCAATGTATCTTGTAGAAGTATTGATTGCACCAAAACAACCAGTCAGAAATGTGAAACACATGTTTCTCTGCCTTGTCACATCCAATGCCTTCCACATAGGCTGAGACAGTGCAAGTTTACTGACGCTGGCTAGTATTTCGGTAAATCTGGATCCCTCATCGCAGCACTATAACAAACACGAGATTGTTCCATTCCACCCAGCCAGCTACTGAAGACGGCAAGCCAGAGAGTACCTCTCGTATACCGCAAAGACGATGAAAACTATATTCCCATTAGATTTTCACTGACCATGGTAGTTTCCAGGTTTCAGTTCCCTGTGAAATATTACATTCGTTTACCACTTGGGGGGAAAAGCCAACAAATAAAAGAAAAGGGACGAAAGGAAAGCATTCTCATCAACAACCTCTTGTAAGGACGGTTTTTACTTCAGTACACTGCAAAATGAGCATTAGGAAACTAGATAGGGGAGTCTTCCAAACATCCTCCAACCTCTTAATTGCATACACCCAGAAATATGCAGGCGTACTCGTTTTCCTAGGATACAAAAAAGCTCTGATCTGTACTGGGAGCAGACAGATGAGGGTAGGAGATGAAAAGGGTTGTCTCGGGCAGGTAAGTGGCTTAGTTCTCGCTTGGGTTGCAACCGGCCTGGCAGGGAGGGTGGTCAGGTGCGGCGTGTGATGATAGGGCAGCTTTGGGGGAAAGAGAAGGACTAAAAAGAAGACACTGCGGGTGGGTATGGGTGTGGGTGGGTGTGCAGTAGAGTCTAGGGGAGAGCAGGGAGGAGAGGCTAGAGCAGAGAAAAAGGGAAGGTTTGTACCGGCACGAAAGGACGAGAGGGAAACGTTTCAGAGAAAAGGGTTTAGGGCTGGGTAATAGAGAAATGAGAGGGGCGGGGAGGGAACACAGATCTAAGGGGAAATCGCCTGAACTCTTCCAGGCAGTTCGGGAGGTTGGTCGAGAGTACCCAACGTTCAAAAGAGAGATGTGTGTGAAGATAGGGGGTGAGGGAGCTGAGGATAGTGAAAGGGAGGGGATGAGGAAATCGAGTGAGTGAGGGACACCCCCTCCAGCCCAAGACCCCGTTCCAAGCAGCTGGCGCAGGGGAGGAGGGGATTTCTGCCTCGGGTGAAAGACTCCATGACTTGGGGGGTATGATGGAGTGGAGGATAAGAATGCTGGGGGGGGGGACAATCAGGGTAGCGGACCTGCGGAGGTTGGGAGAGGGAGGATCCTGGGGAGCAGGCACTGCCGGGTGAAGAGTGAGAATACTAGGGAAAGGAGA
>JAQQSW010022966.1:0-10363 GCA_028646575.1 Pseudocheirus occidentalis
GGGAGAAGATAAATCTTGCAAGACAAGGACATAGGATGAGGATGGATAAATGACACAATATAAGGGGGGCAAAGGAATCTTTGTGACAGGATGAGAGGAGAGAAGAAATTTTAGGATAAAGAGAATTTTAAGGTAAAGATAAGTCTTGCAAGATAGGGATACAAGCAGCATAAGGAATTCATGACACAGGGTGGGAAGAGACAAGGAATTTTAGGATAAGGTGAAGTTTTGTGGTATTTCAAGATAAGGCAAGACATTAGAATGCCAGGGAATGAGAAACTCAACCTTTAGGGAAGCTCTGTATTTTAAGGTGACCCTAGAGTATAAACCAGTCAAAGGGCAACTCGACTTTTGTGGCACTTTTGTATCCACATTAGCTCCTTCATGGAGGTGGTGTTTGAATTGAACCTTCAAAGCAAAGTATTAATTTTATAGATATTAGTCAGTTCATTAAAGCTATGGGCAACAGTAAGAGAAAGGATATAAAGATAGAATAATAGAATTATGGATTTATAGCTAGAAGGGACTTTTGGAGCAATTGTACACAACAATCTCACTTAACAAAGGAAGAAACTGAGGCACTAAGTAGTTTAGTGAAAACGGGATCATGCACTTGAGATTGCACCACACATCTTTCAGATTACTGATTCATTTCTCTGTTTTTTGGAGATGCTACATCATTTAGCTTAACTAAATGTTCAAGAAAATTAGCATGAGAGAAAAGGTGGAAATGGATATGGGACTCAAATCAAAGAAGAACTTAAAATCCAGATTGAGAAAGTCAGTCTTCATTCAGTAAGCAATGACACAGCTGATGATGTTTTTTGCATAATGAAATACAATTAAGTGATTGTAATTCTTACCTGCAAATATCAGTTTGTATAGATAGGTTAGATTAGTAGGTAAAGAGGTCAAAGAAGAGAAAAGACTGAAATTGTCATGCACAAGTTACTAAGATCATATAGTAAATTGATAAAAATTGCAAAAAAAATGATTGCAAGAGATTTGGGGAATGTGTAATGAACAGAATTTTGAGACTAATTGGATAAATTGTATTTATTTTGACATTAATACATGATTAGAGAAGTCTAGATATTTAAAGGTTTCCACATTGTAAAATGTGTCATTTAAACTTTCAGATTCATTGATATTCTGTTTTACATGTTCAACATGTTACTCTATTCATGGGAAAGAATTTTTGTTGTGGTCACATTTGTTTCTGTTTTACTTTCTGACTTGCTCATCAAACAGGGTAGATGGTCTTTGAAAAATACGTAACTAATCTATAAAGCTCCCTTACTAATGTTGTTGTTGTTACTCAGTCATTTCATTTGGATTTGACATTTTATGATCCCATTTATTGTGGTTGTTGTTGTTTTTGCAAAGAGAGTGGAGTCGTTTGCCCTGTCCATTTCCAGCTCATTTTACAGATAAGGAAACAGGTAAACAGAGTTGAGTGACTTGCCCAGGATAATAAAGTTGGTAAATCTGATGCCACATTTGGACTCAGGTTTTTCTGACTCCAGGTCTTTTATTTTATACACTGCACCAACCTAGTTATACATTTTCTTAGTAATACTATTCAATTAATATTTTTGAAATAATTTTTATGTAGGGGTTGATATGTGTATGTTTGCGTCTCTGCATATGCCTGATCAAAATAAATAATGCATATGAAAGTTATTTTTTAAAAAACCCTTTATTTTAAAGTGCTGAATGTTAAAGTGCCAAAGAATTCTAAGATGTATAGACATTTAAAAACAATAATTCCTTTTAGAAATGACTATGCATTAGAATAATAATTAGTAAATGTATCATGTTCTTTTTTTACTTCACAAAAAGATGTGTTTTTAACACATTCAATTATTACAGGCTTCATAGTCATATATACCACTATTCAATGCTAACCTGGAATTAAGTGACAGGCATGCAAAAGTACCATAGAAAAATTTGTAACTAAATAGAAAAATATTTAGAATTTTTAGAAGCAAAATCACAAACTTAATACTACTACTTGCTTAGATGATAGAGCAATAATAGTACATATTTACATAGACATTTAAAATTTTAAAAATACAGTTTTCTGTAAAAAATCATATGATTTAGGTAATTCAAGTATTATCTCTATTTTATATTTAAAAGTTGATAGCCAGAGGATCACAATGTAATTCTATACAAAATTATATGCAAAATCTAAAACTTGAAACACATTCCACTTTGACCTATAATAACATTTTGTTTAACAAGTTATTATGGCATTTATTATGTTATTTTGGAAAAAGTAGTAGATGTCTACAATTGTGTGCTATTCCCCTATTATTCCATAAGCTTCATGAGGTAAACGGCTATGATGTGTATGTATGTAATATATGTGTATATGTTTCTACATACATACACACACACATATATATAACTTGCGTAAATGTATTTTCTTTGTCTATTTCAGTTCTCTGATATCAATAAGTACATAACAAATTTCAATTGAATCTAATATTAGTGGTTTTATACCATATTATTGCTTTCAGCTTCAAATTTGCTGGCATTATCACATATCAATCATTATCATTTTCTTGTTTTCCCTTTACATATTATTGCTATGAACTCTTGATAATTATAACATTACTAGACCAATAGCCAAAGTGAAGATAGAATCTTCTAAATGTTCCTGAAGGCAAAACCAAAGGATAATTCTCAGAGAATTGTCAGAGCCAAAATCCAGAGATACTACATTAAAGATAAACCACTGCAAGCATCCAGAAGGAAGAAATGCAAATTAGTACATCATGTAGCTCCTTCAAATGACAAAATTAAATTGCCTTTATAGGTTTCTCAAGAATATTTTCCTTGTGTTTCAAAGTTCCTCCTTAGCACTGGTTACTTCACTGGAAACACTTAAAAGTCCTGTATTCCATGAAAAATCCCATCACCTTACCTAACCTCATAAACTATACTTCTTTTTCAGGATATGTTACTCTTGGTAATAAATCTGTATTTTTTTTGCCCTTTTAATATATTGCTCCAAGGTCTGTGTAATTCATTTTTAGTAGAAGTTAACAAGTTTTGATTGATTTGACTGCAATTCCTTGGAATGTCAGTCCTTTCTTTCTCTATGTATTCAGTATGTATTTTACCTGTGATAAGGAAACTGGATTTTGAGTATCACATTACTAAGGCTTTCTTTTTGGTGTTCCTTTAAGAAAGTGATCAATGGAAGGCCTATAGTTGGTTCTTATAATTTCTTTCTAATAAGTCTTGGAATTTTACTTTTATGATTTCCAGAAATGTAGGATCTGTGCTTTTTTCCTTTAAACTATGGTTTTTATTTGGTGATTAATAAATTGTGTTTTTTTAGGTCATTTTTTGAGTCAGTTGTCTTTATTTCAAACTTCTGACATTTTTTCTTAACCTTTTGATTTTATTCTGATTTCTTATTATCTCATAAATTCACTGGTTTCTATTTAGAGTATTCTAGTTGCAAAGAATCCATGATCCATGTAAAAATTTATGACCTTCTTTAAAAGTATAATGCCATACACCAACAGATTCCCAAAAGAATGCTACTGTGAACAGATATTAAGATTCAGATTATACAGTAATAGTGAACACTCTGTTTATTCCATTACAAATCAAGGCAAACATTCACAATATATCACAATATAATATTCACAACATTACATCTTATCACAGAAAATCACAAATAGTGTTCATTATGAAATGGCAAGTTTCAACCAAATGAACACAGAGTCTGAATGAAAAGTTTTAAACAGCTTTAATTTAGCTGATTGGAGGCTGTCTCCATTCCAATGAGAAAGAGAACAGCAAAGCAACCCAGAAGTACCAGATCTTTTATGCCATCTACCTTAACTGGGTTTCTAACATCGTAATTTGTTACTAAAACTAATTGGTATCGAGGTGAAAGTGGTCCATTTTCTGTAACCATGGGAGTGTGATTCCTTCAGTATTGATTGATTTGGAAGTGGGAATGGGGCATGAAGACCTGTGAAGAAAAAGACAAATTACCCAGTTTATGCCTAGGCCCATTCCAGGCAGGCTTACTGGTTTCACTGATTTTTATCTCGTGTTCATTTTTAAGGCCACCGAGCTTGCTGATCTCTAATTTGAGTTCACTGAGCTTGCTGATTTCTAATTTCACAAAGTATCACTTAACTGTTTCCTGGCTAGTTTCTTGACTCCTATCTTGAGTCCATGAGATTTCTACTTAACTAGTTCCTGGCCACTTCAATAACAGCTTAACATTAGAAAGGCCACACAGTCTTCACTACAGTGGCCACAATATTTAGAACAAAGAACAAAAGAAAAATCATCTGGTTTCCCTAAGGGAGAAAACCTCCTTACTTAATCATTCAGTCAATTCACAATACAATAATCAAACTTCCACTCATGGGGCAACCATTAACTTAATCATTCAATCAATTCATAATACAATAATCAAACTTCCACTCAATCAGTCACTAAGCTAGAGTCCCAATTACATCATTAATCACAAATACAGTCATTAGAAAACCACACAAACATTCCACTTCTTGGTGTCCAGCAAATCTCAGTTTCATCTAAAGGAAGGTCTTTTCTTCATCTTTACTCTGGTTGGTCTCTCTTATTCCCTGGATCCTGTTCCATGGCTCTACCTCCCTCTTGAATCCATCAGACACCTGAATTCAGAAGCAGACAGCTGCCAGGTTCTCATCCAGTCCTCAGAGGTAGACAGCTCCCAGGTCTTTTTACAGTCCTCACGGAAGTCCCTGGCACACCCTGAAAGTCACAGGGTCCAGCACATATCAAACCCATCACCACTTTTCTTGCCTGGAACTCAAGGATCAGCCAGGCCCTGAACAAACCAGTCTTATCCTGTTCATGCTCCTTCAGTCCTCCAGTAGTTCAGCTGGCACTAGGACCCAGAAGGAGTATTTGCTTTCTGGGTGGCCTTCACCAGATTCTGGTCTCAGGAAAACTCCATCTCTTTTCTGAGGCAGCTTCCAGATGTGCTGGAAGAGAATCTCTCTCTCTCTCTCTCTCTCTCTCTCTCTCTCTCTCTCTCTCTCTCTCTCTCTCTCTCTCTCTCTCTCTCTTTGTCTCTCTCTCTCTCTTTCTCTCTCTCTCTCTCTACCTCTTCCTCTCCCTCTCCAACTCTAACTCACTTCTTCAGTCCAGCAGCCCCGCTCCCAGATGCTGAGACAGTCCTGCTTCCTCCAACAGGAAAATTCCAATTCTGTCTTTCTGTATTTGGAATTCTTGCTTATATACACACACTGGCCTCCTGTCTCAGCCAATGGCATTCTTCCACACCAACGGGGGGAGTTCACACCTTCTCAACAGAGGACATCGTACATACTTAACCATAAATTAATAAGTTACTAAGCTCTTAGCTCAGCTCTAAGTTACTAAGTACTAAGTATCTGCTAAACTGATTGCTATTACAAAAAGCAAAATAAATTTATTCATTTATTTTTTCCTTTGGAGATTTTTATGTTTAGCTTCATTTTTCCTATGTATTCATGTAGTTCTTATGAAGCATTGTTTTTTCCATTTGAGATTCTGATTGTAGTTGTTATGGAATTATATTTGTATTTTTTCATACTGCTATGTTTTTCCTTGTTTTTATTCATTTCTCCAGCTTATTTGTTGAACTGAGTCTTTGTACTAGAGCCAAACACAAACTCTGTTGGACTTTTAGGTTGGGTGGTATACCCTGTTTCTTCTCACCCTAGGTCATCCAAATTCTTGCATTTACCTCTATCCCCCCAAAACTTTGAGTTTGGGGACTCTAAGTATCGGGGAGCATATACTCAAGCATCTCAAGACTCAGAAAATCCATGGGAACTGAAATCAATACTATCAGTTAGATGGTGGCATGGTGAGTAGAATGCTGAACCTTGAGTCATTTTGACCTGACTCCAAATCCAGGCAGAGACATTAGCTGTGTGATTCTGGGCAGGACACCTTTATTTGATTTAGTTTCCTCACCCACTTTACAGGATTGTTTTGAGGATCAAACAAAGTGATAATTTTAACAAATGTAGCACAGTGGGGCAGCTAGGTGGGACAGTGAATAGAGCAGTGGCTCTGGAATCAGGATGACCTGAGTCTAAATCCGATCTCAGATACTTAATACTTACAAGCTGTGTGACCTTGGGCAAGTCACTTAAGCCCAATTACCCTGCCTTCCCCCCTCAAAAAAAATAGAAAAAGATTAAGAATGTAGCACAGTGTCTTGTAACTAGTAAGTGTTATATAAAATACTTTTATTAGCTACTATAGAGTCTCTGGTATGTCCTTTGAGTACTGAAGCCCCACTGCTATTCAACATCATGCATATTGTTCTTTGTTATTCTAGGAAACTTTCCGGTAATATCTTCCACTCTCACTGCTCCCAGATACAGGGCTTTGCCAGTTATAATTAACATGTGTCATGTCTCTGGTCAGATTAGGAGAAGCTAAACTTTTGAAATGTATGTACATCTTAGAATTCTTTACCTCATCCTGTTTCCTATTGCCTGTTAGGTTCTTGCTGACTTTTAGTACAGTTCTAGACCAGAATAAGTAATTTGTTGTAGTTTTATTGTACTTAATCATTATTTACACCAATGTGAACTGCAGGACTTAGCTAGAGTAGATGTTTCTCCACCCTTTTGTGGCTATGCTCCTTAAGAAAGCCATCTACAATAGAAGCTTTTTCACTTCTCAACACTGTAGTCTGCTTTGTTGTTGTTGTTATCTTATCATTCAATCAAAACTGGTCCCTCCAATGTTACTAAGCAAAATCTAATGACATTTTCTGCACTGTTTTCATTCTTGACTTCTCTACAACCTTTGATAGTGTTGATCCCACTCTTCTCCTTAATAGTCTCTTTCCTCTACATTTTTAGGATACTACTCTCTCTTGATTCTCAGCCTACCTATGTGACTATGCCTTAGTCTCTTTTTCTGAATCTGGTAATGCATCCTGATTCTAGGTGTCCTTTCATTTAAGTTCCTCTTTTATTGCTCCCTTTGCCATCCATGATGTATTAAAAGTCCTTATGTTTTCTTTGGACATAAATTTATCATTTAAAAAGTTATAATTTATATAGTATCATTTCTATACTTTTTAAGTAGTTTGCTTATTATGTAACATCCCTCCTCTCAGGGGAAAACTACTTGAACCAAAGTGATGTTTTATTTTCAGCATTTCATTTGTCAGCAAATCCATGGAAGGAGTAAATGATCTGGGAGGTAGGAGAAGCTTCTGCAAAATTCAAAGACCATACAGCATTGATGACTACCTGTTCAACCAACTAAAAAGCTCAATTCATTTTCCTTTAAAGCGTATTTTATTTATTATATACTTGTACTAATGTTTGCTCTCAGTTTTCCTACAATGAAACAGCCGAAGATCTGTTAAATTCACCAAGTTGAGTGTATTACCACCTCCATAAATTTGATGGATTTTTCATTGGCGTATAATTCATTTAACCCATAATGCATGGGCATGTGTATGGGGGAAGTGTTATAAATCAGAAGCCATTGTTGTATCTTCTATTGATACAGATATCAAGCAATATTCTTTCTTCAAATTTTATTGAAAATTTTATACAGATCTTAATGTAAAGATGCAAACTATTTCATTATCTGTCAACAAAAAAATGTGGATTTTACTTATTCAGATGAATTCTTTTCATTAAGACTCTTACCATTTTCAAATAACTATACAATGATGTTATAAATACTATGATATACATGGTAGCCTCCAGGTCTTTTTGGGCCATTTTAACTATAAAAGAATA
Organism: Pseudocheirus occidentalis; assembly: GCA_028646575.1. Classification (NCBI taxonomy): domain Eukaryota; kingdom Metazoa; phylum Chordata; class Mammalia; order Diprotodontia; family Pseudocheiridae; genus Pseudocheirus; species Pseudocheirus occidentalis. The sequence continues at coordinate 7,782 of JAQQSW010022966.1, forward strand.
TTTTAGAAGTAGTGCAACAAACATCTTTATTACAGGTAACTTTAGTTTTACATGTAGATGAGTTTTTTTATATTATATCCTAAGGCATTTTTTCTTAATTTTTTTCTTTATTATACTACAGTTAATGCCTTTAAGTTACAAGCCACTCAAGCATCTTGAGGCTGTAATTTATATTCTATCATCAATTATTTGATCCTGAATAAATTAGAAAACATTTTAAACTACAAGTTGGTTTTCAACCATTCATATAAATGGGAACTAGTCCCATCTTAAAAACTAAGGAAAACACTTATGATCACATTTCACAAAAATCTTTGATTAAATTAACTCCCAAGAAAACAACTAAAATCCAAACGGTTCTCAGTCCTACCAAGTTCTCTTTCACTTGATGCTGTCAGGGTCACTTTCCCTGATTGCAGGGGCAGCCAGTCACCTCAACAGAGTAGGTGCCAGCACGTTCTCAAGTACAGAAGACTCGTGGCTCAAAGGTGCAAACAGTTAAACTTTATTGAGTCTTCTCCATGGTGAAGCTTTACAGTCAGATCCCTCCTGTCCCCAAACCTGAGTCTTATATATCACCAAGATGCAGTTACTACATATGAAAAAAAAAGGTCCGGCAGCAAGGAGCAGGATATAACCAAATGTGGGGAGTGGGAAGTTGCGGTTACAGGGGCTTCACCTGGCCCCAGGGTAAGGAGACGTCATCTAGAAAACCCGGTTTCTACACCAGAACTCCAAGCACCGGTGGTCCACACCCCGAGAGACCAGGAGAATCCATCATGCCCAATCTCTACATGACCCAGGCTTTTCCAGGGCCTGGACTCTCACCGTACCTCATCATAACCACCTGCAACCTGTAAGTATTTCTTAAGACTCACATGATTCTGTCAGTTAATCATTCTCTTTTGAAGTATTCATTATGGGATAGGTACTGTGCTTAGTGCAATAGATTAAAAGAAAGTAAAATATAATACCATCTCTCAAGGAGCTTAAAATGGGGAATATGATATGGCAATCACTAAGGGCGACTAATACATCTATGTCTATATATCTATTATTTAATGAAATTCATAGCTAGTGTAAATGCACAATCTAATAATGGAATGCCAAATTCATTAATCAGCAAGAACACAAGAGTCATTTGATCTTGGAGGTGTAAGGTATAACATAGCTAATTACTGTATAAAAAGCCTGGAAAAGAAGGAAAGGGAAAATGTCCTAAAAGTCATAATGCAGTTTTAAGCTTCACCTGAAAGCTCAAACTGAAAAAAAAGTTTAAAACTAAATTGACTTTTTAACACTTATTTTATGGATCCTGAAAGTGTTAAGAAGTCTCTGGATTCTATTGAATTGGTGTGGTGGTGATGCTGTGACATGATTATATCTGTGCTTTAGGAAGATCAAATTCACAGCTGAGTGGAGAGAGATTTGAGATGAAGGGACTAACCAGCAGAACACAATGATAGTTCTTATGCATGGTGATAAGGTTGGCACCAGATTGGCGGTAGTGTTAAAGGAGCAAACAGGGAGTGGGCCTGAAATAAGGAAACAGGAGTTCAAATTTAGCTTTTGAAACTTACTATATAACCTTATAAAACTCAGTAATCCCCATTTGCCTCCTCTTGCTCCTTTATAAAATATAGATATTAAGAGGGCCTACCTCCAAGGACTTTTTGAGGATCAAATGATAGAATAATTGGAAAACAGTACAATTCCTTTAGTAAACACTATATGTTTATTAAATTATAACCTTTATCATTATTATCATCTTCTTGTAGTAACAGAGCTCTGCAAAAATTGGATATAGGGGATGAGAAAGATTGAGAAGTAAATGATGACATCCAGATTGCAGGCCTGGGTGACTGGGAGGGGAGTACGCTTAACAGTAAAGGGAAGAGTGAATAGGGAAATTTGGGGGTGGGGAAGGTTTTCCAGGAAAAATAATGTATTCAATTTTATACATTTGAGTTTAGAAAGAGAAGAAGTGATCTGAAAATAATATTAATCATATTTTTGACTGTGTTTTAAAAATTAACTTTCACCATTAGTATTCTTCATGTGAGATTATTGTCCAGTGAAAGTAGGATAAACAAATTGTCAGAGGAAATGAATGACATCATTCTTAACATTCTCACTATAAGTAAAACTTAAAACTATATTCCAAAGAAATTTTTGGCATAAAAGTTCCAAGTTAATGAATTAATGAATGAAAAAAGCAGCGTTTACCATAGTGTTTACTAAAGGGCAAAGAATCCATTAAGGAAATAAACACAAAAATCTAGAAGTGTCCTGTTCTCAAGGAATTTATGCCCTAATTAGCAAAGACCATGCAAAAAAGATAAGCTTCAAGTAAAATAGAAAAAAAAATATGTATTTTTCCTTTTATTCATTTACTTATTTATTTGCTTTTAATGTTTTTGAGTTGCAAAATATTTTGCTCTCTAGCAGTTCTTTCACAGCCACTGAGAAGGCAAGCAAAATGAAATCAAGCAAAATAGAGTCCCATGTAAGCCATGTTGTAGTTAGTTGGTACAGTGGATAGAGCACCAGGCCTAGAATTGGGAAGATCTGAGTTCAAATTA
>JAQQSW010022967.1:0-10362 GCA_028646575.1 Pseudocheirus occidentalis
TTTCATTGTTCACTCCATTGGCTATAACACCTATACAACCAGACTATTGTACAATGTGAAGGAGTTTGCAGATCCTATACATGATTGTATGCCACCATGGGGGGGTCGGGTGGGGGATGGGGAGGAAGGGGAGAAAAATCTATAACTGAAGTGACTATGGAACAGAATCTTGTAACCTAAAAGTGAACAAACAAGTTAATAAAAAAAATTTTTTTAAAAAGTATATAAAATATTTTATTAAAGCAGTTTTAATTTTTTTTTAAAAAAGAAAAGCATGAGAAGGTAAACAGGAAAAAGAAATAGTAAGGAACTTATTAAAGTTGAATTATTTACATTCTTACATGGAAAAATGTTAATTATAACTCATTAGACTTTTCTCAGCATGGGCATAGTTGAAGGAAGTATATATGTATACATACATGTATATGTATAGGAGGGTATATGTGTGTGTAGGTACATATGTGAGTGTGTGTATATGTGTGTACATCTATTACATAGAGGGCACAGGATCAGTTGAATAGGAAGAGATGATATCTAAAAAATAGAATTAAGAGGTGAGAGGGGAATATACTGGCCGAAGGAAGAAGAGAGAGAGATAAAATATGGTAAAATTGTCTCATATAAAAGAGACAAGAGAAGACTGTCACAGTGGAAGGGAAGAGCAGGAAGGTGAAAGGGAATGGATCAACCATACTCTCATTGAATTTGACTTAATGAGGGAATGCATACACATTCAATTGGGTATTTTACCCTACAGGAAAGTAGTGGGGAAGGTATAATGCCATGCATGACCAGCTTCCCAAAAGAATGCTACTGTGAACAGCTTTTAGGGTTCTGGTTACACAATATAGTGAACACTCCATTTATTCCATAACAAATCAAGGCAAAAATTCACAAAAAATCACAATATAACATTTACAACATTACATCTTATCACAGAAAATCACAATATAGTGTTCACAAGAGCTTAACATTAAAATGACCACACAGTTTTCACCAAAGTGGTCATAGTATTTAGAACAAATAACAAAAGAACAATCATCTGGTATCCCTAAGGAGGTTTGTCTCCTTACTTAATCATTCAATCATTTCACAATTTAAGTCAGTCTTCTACTCATAGGGCAATCATAGGTTAACTTAATCAGTCACTTATCTAGCAATCAGTCACTAAATATATTTAATCACTAAATACAATCATTAGCAAATTACACAAACATTCCACTACTTGGTGTCAAGTAAATTTCGATTTCATCACTGCATTCAATATCCAAGGAGAGGCCTTTTCTTCATTACTTGGGGTGGTCTCTCAGATTCCCTGGATCCCCTTCCATGGTCCCAGATCCTACTTGAATCCACCATACAGTCACCTGGATTCAGGGGCAGACAGTTTTTGGTTCTTCTCCAGTCCTCCAGGCAGTTCTTGCTACACTCTGAAGTTCACAGGGTCCAGCACATCTCAAAAACTTTACAACTTCTGTTGCCGGGAACTCAAGGATCAACCAAGCCACAAACAAACAGTCTTATCCTGGTCATACTTCTTCAGTCCTCCAGTTCAGCTGGCTCTAGGACCCAGAAGAAATCTCAGTCTTACAGGTGGCCTTCTCTGCAACAACTTCAGCCTTCACCAGATATTGGTCTCATAGAAAACTCCAACTCCGTTCTCAGTCCAGCAAGTAACAGTCCAGCTTTCAGATGCTGGGAAAATTCTACTTCTTCCACCAGGAGCCCTCCAGGAGAAAAAATTTTTGATTCTGACTGCTTCTCTCTCAGTTTCTTATATATATATAAATGATTGAGATTAAAAAATAATTAGCTAGGGGCGGCTAGGTGGCACAGTGAATAGAGCACTGGCCCTGGAGTCAGGAGGACCTGAGTTCAAATCCGACCTCAGACACTTAACACAAAAACTAGCCGTGTGATCTTGGGCAAGTCACTTAACCCCAACTGCCCTCCAAAAAAAAAAAAGCAAAAAAAAATAATTAGCTAGATTAATATTTAGTAAAAATAAAAATTTCTTACATTTTGTACCTTATTTTAAAATACATTTCTGTAGATATATTTTAGCTGTCATAACTGCCATTGCTGTTAATGGAGGGATTTCACTTAAATACAAAAAATAATTCTAAATAAAATAAATTTTTGCTTAAATGTTGATATTAATTTAACATGAGAATTAGAATTTAAAGGACCATCAGAAATCCAAAAATGATATTAAAATTTCTGATGAAGTGCCTTTCATGCTAGTTTTGTTAGAAGTTTTCAGAACTTAATTTACTTTTACATGCATTTTAAATCACTTTAGGAAATAACGCAAGTCTCAGTGAACAGATAGGACCCCTTGTTTGTGCTATAAGAGTATTCAATCTCAAAATGGATACTTTTAGACATATTCTCCTAGTGAAATGTATCCATTGTGAATTCTAGAAAACTAATTATATTGCTGAATTTTCCCTCATTTCCCCCATAAATAAAATGAAGACTATAATTGGTAAGACATACTTTGGCTTTTTTTATAATAATTCTCCTAAAGTTCCTGAATAATTCAGCTTCTAGGTAGTTAGGTGGTATTGTTGACAGAGTCAAGAAGATCTGAGTTTGAATCCATCCTTGGACTCCTAGCTAGCTGTATGATGCTCTATAAGTCAGTCTCTTAGCCTGTTTCCTAATTTGTAAAATAATTATGAGTAATGCTTATCTCACAAAAGCATGCCATGAGGTAATGTATATAAAGTGTTGTGAAAATCTTAAAGTGCTATGCAAATGTTAGCCATTGATATTATTTTTAAGTTTTTATTATTTTACAATCATATTATGTATTTTATAGTACAAAGCATTATAGTAGTACTCGTGGTACTATAGTATAGGGTGCAAATGATGTTGATGACTTCACTTGGTCATCTGACCTGTGCCAGCTACAGAGGATTATTGTTTACCTCTCTTAAACTATAAGAATGTTTGCTATTAATTGAACAACTTAGTGTTGATTGTAAAGGTAAGAACATTTTAAAATTTCCTGACATAATTCCAGTGTTCAACAGAACTGAAGAGATATGTATTTAGAAGAAGATACAACTGAAGTTCTATCCCTTTGACTCATAATAAAGTAGATTTGACTTTGGGTTCTTGGAGGCTCTGAAACTGGAGTCTAATTTATGGTAATCTTTATCAAGGTAAAAGGGATTATGTTGGCTACAGGGTCAGCTGCAGAAGATAACCTACTATTTGTTTCAATTCAAAAAGAATTGCTAAGTACCTATTTGTGTGCCAAATACACAAAGTTTAGATAAGACACAGTAGTTGTCCTCATTGAGTATGCAATATACTAGGCAGACAGAGCCTACGTAGATAACTCTAATATGAAAAAATGCATAAATTCTTAAGGAGTACAATCATATTGTTATGTGAAGTTCAAAGTATGAAAGAACGTGTGACTATCAAAAATAAAAATAACCTGTTTGTGAAGGTACAATTTGAGTTCAATTTTAAAGGATGGGTATGAATTTAGGAATTCAGTAGGTGTTGATCATGGGAGTATAGGAGAATGAAGTGAACATTTCAAGCATGGGAACTGTGAAGCAAGAGGTAGGAAAGGGACAGTGAAAAATCCAATTTTACTGGACAGTATATAGCATGTCGACCTGTTTCAAAGGTTTAGTTAAAGAGACAGATAGTAATATAAAATTACAACAGTTATTCATTACTCCCTTAAAGCTAGGTTTACCATGTACATGGAGTGCAGGACTAGAGTCCTGACTGAAGAACAAAAGAATGAAAAGCTTAAGTACATTTTAGGACCATCCCAGTTAGAGGTGGCTGAGTTACACACATTTATGATCCCCATAATGGTTTAAACATTGTATGAGAAAAGGAATTTCTTAATTGGATAAATGATAAATACAATAAAACAAGAGAGATGACAAAGTGTCCATTGAAATTACGATTCAGAACATCTGTGTTTCCTTTACCATTAACATTTCAAAAATAAGGTATATGTTTAGAAAATCTTAAGAAAAAAGTCCTGTTACCCAAGTTAATGCCTAGAGCTGAGGGTATCCTGAAGGGCCATAAAGTAAGCCTCTTCTGGTTTGTTGACATAAGAAGAGGTATTCTCTGGGCTCATTCAGAGAAGCAAGACAAAGCTGGGTCTGAATTGGAAATTTATGATCTCTGGATGCCTGTGTTAAATCCTACTCCCAGCCTTATCTGGTCTCTGGAGTGGCTGAGATAGAAAGAGAACTTTTTTGTAAAATGAGCAGAGTAGCCTCTTTGATTAATTCAAACTTTAGCCAAAATATGATATTAAATGATGATCATTTTTGCCCTTTTGGTCAAGAACAAATCTATGAGATTTCATTCTAAGACCGAAGGAGGTATGAAAAAACTCTTTCTTGGTAGCCTACCCAATATCCTCATCTAGGTGAATTCAGGTTTTTCCCAATCACTTCCTGAAATAGGGGGCACTAAGGATAATACTTGAACAGTTAGATATTCCCACATATGTAAGTCAATTGCAATTCAAGCAAAAGGAGCAGGCTACAAGGGGGATCAAGGTAGCACAATGAGAATACAAAACAATAAATTAAAGCTGTAGCAGTTCCTGTACAGGGTTGGTCCAGATTCTTGGGAAAGCTGTCTGCATCTGATGTCATCTTTTTTCGGGTCCCTTGGCTCAGATGTTCACTCAGGAGCAGGGGTATTCATAAGCTGGAGTAGTCAGGCAGGTCTGACAGGGGCTCCCAGAAACATGACTTGATACCAAAGGCACATAGAAATGGTTCAGTTTCCCAGCCATGCGAGGTTAGGTTCACTCAGTATCACAAATAGTTCCGTTTTCTAGCCACACGGGGCTAGGCTTAAACATTATGATAAAGTCTTCTTCACAGTTTACAAAATTGCATAATTACATTAAGTCAGTACAGATTAACTTCTTAGGTGGCTTACAACCTACTAGTTTTGGAATGGGAGATTACATGTCATCAAGATAACTTACACATGAACCATACAAATTAACAAAATCATTATTACCAGGGTTGATTAACAATCAATTCCTTATATTCCAGTGACTTATTTAATTTAAATAGTACCTCTTGAATCCCATATGCTTCACGTAGTTATACATTTCAAAAAGGGAATACTGCTTTTCTGGTTCAGATCTAGAGGTTACCAGATAATTCTGCCTTAATATAAATTAGTACAATCACTTAAAATATAAATTAGTATAATCACTTAAAATTGGTTCCACAGTTTTGAAACTTCAGAGAATTTTCAGTTTATTCATTATTTGTTATTTCCATCCTAACCTAAATCCTGTTCTTGGTACAGGAATTCTTAAAATGTGAAGGTGTATCCAAAATGAGTTCATCTGCCTTTTAAAATCATCAGACAGATACTTTAATAAAGAGGAAAATTTTCACTGTTCTACTATCTTATACAGTTTTTGTGCAAAAATCCAAACTTTTGATCTTATTACCAAACATGCTCAAAGTTTGAGTTACCATGGTAGAAAAATTTTTGAAAGCCAATTTTATACACCTGTATAAAGTTCTTAGAAGAATCAATCTGATCCTGTTGCTTTCTTCAAAATTTTCCATCCTATGTAATTAGATATCTATCACATTACAACTTTTGTCTTATTACTTATCATTTCCTCCTTTGGAAGATGTGATCTCTATATTTATTTATTCATTTATTTGGCTCTGTATATTACTTCTCAATGGATATGCTATAAAGGAAAAGAGGGACAATGTCATAAATCTTGCCAGAAGGAAAAATTTGCTTTGCCCTGTTTGATTCAGGGCATGAGTCATCTCTGGTAGTAATCAGATGACCACTAGGTGCTGAAAGCAGGGATTAAGTATAAATAGGGGGGGGGCGTTGTTTCCTTTTCAGAAAGAAAACCCACAATTGGGAAATAAAGTCAGAGAGATCCCACCTGGACAGTGTCTAAGGTTGTCTTCCAACTTTTCCCAGGCACAGACATCCATCTTTAGCAGTTTTCAACCTGCAGCCCATGCCATTCCATTACTGGCCTTTATGACAACTATTCCTGTAATCAAGGCTTAAAATAATAGCAACTTTTGCTATTGTCCCCCAAATTCTTAAATTGCAAATTAATAAAGACTGGTATTCTTCAGATAAGGCCATCTAAATTTTGATTGAGCTATTATAAAATCAAGTTACAAATCTTTCTGCCTTTCTAACATACTTCCTTACACTCTCAACATACTTAAACACTTTAAAACTTATATCAACTACAGATACAGGAGGGGATTGGATAAACCCCCATTTGTCCCCAAACCTTCTTATCTGCCCTCTGTATTTATAATCAAATCATTACCTATCTTTCCAAATCCCTCAAACCCATTATCCAGTTTACTTAGCCTTCCTTTGCCTTTTTAACCACAAAACAAGATAGCTCAAAAGTTATTATTCTTTTACTAACGTAACTGTGTACTGAAATTCTAGCTTAACAAAGCAAAGAAGTTACTGGCTACCCCCCACAGACTGAAGGATTTATGTCCTTGCAAGTTTGTTTATTCTTCCCTTATTATACTTAGTCTGGAAGAGTGAGATACTTTAGGAATCTAAAATTTTCACTTATACAATCAATTACAAATGTTAACTTTTGCTTAGGCCATGCAATAACCACAAAATCAGATTAAAACAGTAAGATCTCTTCTGCTTTCAACTTATTGTATTAGTTTAACAATAATTCTTCTTGAAATTTACTAAACCTTTATGAAAGTAAAAATTAATTGGCCTAGATATTACAAAGTTTAGTCTTAAGCAGTTTGTATAACTTTCTGACTAGTTTAATTCTAGATGAAGAAATAATATTAGATTTCACAGTAAGCTAAACACAAAAGAGCTCATATCTTTTACTGACTACTTGCTCTTGATCATAGAAAATTTGCTATAGAAGGAAAAATCAGGGACATGTGACATTCCAAATAAACATCCTTAACTGTTTAAATTCGGATAGAGTCACAATTCTCCAACCATGCAGTATCTGTTCCACCTCATAGCTAGACTCAGGAAATTCAGGAGGGGAACATCCCTTTTCAAAGGAGCATCAGGGGCAAATTGAGTCAGAAGGAGTCCCATCCCAGACTGAGACTGAGCTTGCCCCTTCAACTTTTCCCAAATGCAGACTTCCACCTTTTAACAGAACAGGATCACATTCCCTCTGAGTAGCTTGTGGCATTTCTCTCAGATACTGATTTAATGCAGACAACTATAGCCAAATCCAAAACTCAAAACAAAATTAATCATGGTCCCAAGTATATTTTACCTTAAACAGCAAATTTCACCAATCACAGTTTTTATTCTCATGGAGCTGCAGTAAGCAATAAGGATCTCATATGAAATGGATTTCATGAACACCTTTATTTCCCAAATGTAAATTTAAGACAATTCTTAGCAATCCCTTCTTATTTCATGTAGACTTGCAACTTCTTAGCAAGACTGATTCATAGTTTAGGAAAAACAAGTTCCTTTCCTGGGTCTGATACTAGTGCCCAAGCCTGCCACTCTCATACATAGTGTAATCAATTACATTCTGGAGATTTTCAAATTAACACAAATACATCCTTAGATAAAGCAAGCTTGAAAAGCACATCTCTCTCTCTCTCTCTCTCTCTCTCTCTCTCTCTCTGTTTCTCTCACTCTCACTCTCTCTTTTTCTCTTTCTGTCTCTCTTTATTTTTCTTTTAATTCTCATTTGCTCAATAAGAAATCTACAAAACACATTTCCAATTCACTTTGCACAGAGAATCATTCATTTCATCACTGATAATGTGAAAACTGTAACTTTAAATCACTATGTATTACCATAATAGCCAAAATTTTAAATGAACAATTACCTATCATAGTAAATATCAGCAGTATTATTATTACTTGTTTGTAACCCAAATATAACAGCTTCAAATTATCAAATTTTATAACATAAAAACCCTGTTCACATGCAACAAAGTCCAGATTAAAGAAATTGCTGTAATACCATTCCTACTTCAAAATACTGTTTTCAAATTTCACTAGCTAAGCAGACATTTAGAAACACAATACAAATTTAGAAAGATGGCAACAATGTAACAATGAACTTCAAATGAGGAAAAGGAGACAAACCAGAGAAGGTAAAGGAAAGCTGCTCAGCACAGCTACTGGTGGTGGTGCTACTGGTAGTGCTGCTTGTGATTCTGTTGGTGGTTGTAGTGGTGGTGCTGGTGCTGGTGGTGATGGTGGAGGTGGTGGTGGTGGTGGTGGGCATGGTGGCAGTGGTGGTGATGGTTGTTGTTGGCAGTGGTGGTGGTGGTACTGTTTGAGGTGGTTATACAGGTAGTGGTGGTGGTGGAAGCAGTGCTGGCAGTTCAGGCATTACTGGTAGTGGTGGTGGTGATGGCGGTACTGGCATAGGTTCAGGTAGTGGTATTGGCCTTGGTATTGGCACTGATTTTGGTGGTGGTGCTGGTGTTGGTGTTGTTGGTCATGGTGGTGGTAACGGTTTTGGTCATCATCTTGGTGGCGGTGGTGGTCATGTTGGTTTTGCTTGTGGTTGTGTTGGTGGAGGTGATGGTGGTGGTGGTAGTGATTGTCATGGTCATAGTGGTGATCATGCCTGTGGTCGTGGATATGGTCATGGTCATTGTGGTCTTGATGGTAATTGTTGTGTTCAGGGTGGTTGTGGTTGTGGTGGTCATAGTAGTGGTGGTCATGGTGTTGTTAATGCAGCTGGTGGTACCATTTGGGATGATGGTGGTGCAGGTGGTGGTTGTTACTGGTGGGGGTACTAGTGGTGGTGGAACTCTTAGTGGCAGTGGTGGTGGTGGTGGTCTAGGTGCTGGTATTGGTTGTGGTACTATGCATGATAGTGGTGGTGATACTGCTGTTGGTGGTACTAGTGGTGGTAGGCATCGTGGTGGTTGTTGTCATCGTGGTGTTGATGGTTATGGTGGTGGTATTTGTTCTGGTGGTGGTGATTGTGATGGTGGTACTGATGGAGGTTTTCATGGTGGTGTTGCCAGTGGTGGTGGTGGTCATTGTGTTGGTGGTGCTGCATGTGATGGTGCTGGTAGTGGTGGTACTGGTTGTGGCATTGGTGGTGGTACTGATCGTGATGCTGCTGGTACTGGTTTAGATGCCTTTTTCTACAAAGCAACTCAAGTCAATTCCAAGTATGCTTCAGTGTACCTCAACAGAGAAAGTTAGCACACCAAAGATCTTGCTTAACTAGATTTGTCTATACAAGTTCTCTTCATCTACTCTCTTACAACCTATTGGTTTAGCTTTGTTTTGGATTGAAAAGAAGACTTACGTTTTTCATGATGGAAATCAAGGGGAGTAGAAGAAAACTAATTTTCCCAGTGGACTGAAAGGGACTGTCTAGACTCCAAATAGAAATGTATAAAGCTATGGGAACTCTATGCCCAGCAATGCATAGAATTCAAGTCATCCAAACACCTCCTGAGACATTTCCTTTGTCATCTTTTTCTTGAGGTCCATTTAAGACCTGAAGTCCATCCTTCAGTGTTACTCAAGACAACCAGTGAGCACTTTGAAGATCTTTCTTTTGCAGCTTTTTATTTCATATTCCTCTTCGACTCAAATATTGCATCCTGTTTGCTTAGCTTTCTTTGGCATTTCAATGAAGACCAAGATTTTCTTCCTTTGAAGTAAATGAGAATCAATAAAAACTCATTTTCCAAACTGACTGAAAGAGAAAGGTCTAGACTCCAAGAGCAAATGTACAATAGATTGTTCCTGCACAGCGTTGTCTTTCCTATAGTTTTTCAACTCTTAGATTACATACTGATTACTTCACTTTGTTTTGGATTTAAAAGGAGACTTTATTTTTTTCTGATGGCTGTCAGGGGAGTAGAAGAAATCTCATTTTCCCAACTGACTGGAAGTGAAAAGTCTAGACTCCAAGGGGAAATGAGTTTTGCTAAAGGAATTGTTTGCACAACAATGAATAGAATTCAAGTCATCCAAACACCTCCTGAGAAATTCACATTTTCACCTTTTTCTTCAGGTCCATTTCAGTCAATCAATCCAAAGTATACTTCAGTGCAAGTCAACAGAACCAGTCAACGCATGAAAGATCTTTCATATACAGCTTTTTCTTTACTATTTCTCTTCAACTCATATTACATCCTGTTTGCAGAAGCTTTGTTTTGGATTGAAGCGAAGACTTAGATTGTGTTGCATTGAAGTCAATGAGATTGCCGTGGCTGTGGTAGTGGTCGGGGTGTTGGTGGTTCTACTTGTGATTGTGTTGGTGATGGTGGCGGTGGTTGTAGTAGTGGTAGTACTGTTTGAGGTGGTTGTACAAGTGGTGTTGGTGGTGGAAGTAGTGCTGGTGGTTCA
>JAQQSW010022968.1:0-10362 GCA_028646575.1 Pseudocheirus occidentalis
CAAGGATCAGCCAGGCCACCAACAAACAAATTCCCATCCTGTTCATATTTTCAGTCAGCTTCACTGAGGAACCAAATCCAAAATCTGTCTGTCTCTCCAAAATTCTCCTGCTTATAAACACTGGCCTTCTCCCAAGTCAACAGGGGAGGGTCTAAGCCAATAGCATTCTTCCACGTCAACAGGGGAATTCACACCTTTTCACTAATGGACAGACTTCTATACTTTACCCTAAGTTACTAGGATCTATTTAACCCTAAGTATATGATCTACTTAACCCTAAGTATCTGATCAAACAAATTGATTACCATTACACATACACACTCAATTGGATATCTTACACTGCAGGAATATTAGGGAGTAGGGGATAAGAGGGAGGATGATAGAATGGAGGGCAGATTGGGGGACAGGGTAGTTAGAAGCAAACATTTTTGAAAAGGGATATGTTGAAAAGATAAAATAGAATGAGGATTATTCTTCAGTAGGTAGCAAGGGGTATAAACAAGTGATTCTTTAAAAAAGCAAGTTATCAAGAACCAAACTAAAAATTCATCAAATAACTAAAAATAACGGGAGTGTAAATTAAAGAAAAACCTCCAAGATTCTACCCCACACTCATCAGATTGTCATTTATGGCCCAGATGTGGAAAAATGACAATTGCTATAGAGTATATAGGAAGGCAGGAATAATAACGTACTCTTCATAAAACTGGGAAGTGGTCTCACCATTCTAAAAATCAATTTGGTAATCCAGATAAATACTGAACTTGCAATGCTAAGCATATATCCCAAAGGCATAGAAGAAAGAATGAAAAGACCCTTAAGTAAATATATGGGTATGAATATTCATGTCTGTATTTCTCACAATGATTTTTTTGTTGTGACAAAGAACTGGAAATGAAGAGGGCACCAGTCAATTGGGTAATGGCTGGGCAAATTGTGGTATATGAAAGTTATGAGACATTACATCATTGTCATAAATAATGAAAGAGGGAGATTCAGAGAAACATAGAGAGACTTTTATTAATTGAGTGAGTTTGAAGTGAGTATATCCCAAATCATTTATGCATTATATAAAGAAAATGCTGAAATAAATGAGAATTCTGGTCAATAAATTGACCAATCACAGTTCTAGAGTACCAATGAGATATACTAACTACCTTTTGAAAAAGGTGATGGACTATAATTGTAGATTAGGGTATCCATTTTCATAAATGAGTAATACATGATTTCTGCTTTGTGTGATTATTCTTACTTTTTATGAGCAGCAGAATTTTTGAAGGGAAGGGGAAGAGTGGAGCTAATTTTTGTTAAGCACTTCAGTGAAGTTCTTTAAAATGTACAGAAGATAATAGAAGGAAATAAAGAAGATTAAGAACTTTTAAAACCAATATGCTGAATTCAGAATATAGTTAAAATAAACTGTAGATAATGGAATGTTCCATATATAGCATATCTCTGTTCTTTGTATTCTTAAATATTGATAATAGTTCATCAAATTCCAAATAAAAATTTATTAAAAATAAAATCTTAAAAAAATCATAAAAACCAACTTCTCAATTGCAATATGGGGAAGGCATGGCTATATATCACTTGAGTGGAAAAGTCCTTAGGGTTTTAGTATATTGAAATTTCAACAAAAGTAATGTCATATATATTTTTATTCATCTCTCTACCTATTTGTTCACAAACACACACACACACGCACATACACACAATGTGCTTTTTTTCAAGAATGCAATCCATTTGAAATTTGTGTCCATTTCTTTTCTTCTCCTTGTTGCTAGCCTGGCCATAATAACTGAATAATATGTGCTTATCCAGCCAAATGGTAGACAAAAAACTGATGCAGTCTTTAACCGTATGAAGAGAATCATCAAATCTCATATTAGGGAAGTTGTATTTTCATTGGATTCTACCATACTTAAAGAATATTCTTACCTAGAAGAATGCGTTTATTTAACTTTGCCCCATTTAAGGAATAACATTGATGAGCTGGAGAGTGTCCTGAGGACCACCAGAAGAGTGCAGGAGCTTGCATTCATAAACATTAGAGATTCAGCTGAAGGAATTAGGGATTTTTACCCTAGAGAAGAGAGGACATATTCGATCTTGAGAGCTTTCTTAAAGTATTTAAAGAATGTCATATTGGAGAGGAATTACACTTATTTTGCTTGACTCTGAGAGGCTGTGATTTATGAAAATGTGGGGAAGATGCAGGGAAGCTAATACAGATGAGTTTAGTGGAATTTCCTGACAATTGTAGCTATCCAGAAGTAAAGTAGGCTGCCATGGAAAGTTATATTAGAAGTTATAGTTTCACTTTTTCTTTAAGCAAAAATTTGATGCCCATTGTTTGGCTACCTTTTAGACAGGATTCTTATGCAGGTACAGCTTGAACTAAACAACCTCTAGTTTTTTCCAACTCTGAGATACAATATTATGTGCATATAGGAAGCAACCAAGAAAGTATTGCTTTGACACATGAAGTTAAAGAAACATTTCTAAAATTTCACACTTTTTTTGGAGTGTCAGGCATCTAGAATGTCTAAGTTGTTATTTATATTTCAAAATCTGAGTTTGCTTCAGAGAACTTTTACTAATAGTAGAAAATAGGAACCTTAAAAGAAGCTCTACCACACTGGTTTGTTTTTCATATATGTTTTTCCTGGATGCAAGAATGAATTGTGCTATATTAATTCTTTTGTAAAACACTTTTTGAAAAAGTATCTTTTATGAAACTAGAATAATTAAATCATTAGAAAAAAATCAAACTGTTTTTATAAAGTATGCATAATATCAGTTAAAATGAGAGTATAAAATTCTAATTGGCTATATGGGCTCATTAAAATGTTTCCCAACTCAGGTTTCCATGTTTATAGTTTCTAGTAAACTCTGCCTGGATTTTTCATCAAAATATGAGGTTTGATGTTGAAGACTCATCCCAGTTTACTTCAAGGATGCCATAGAAATCTCAGCCCAGAGATCCTTTGAGCCATGTTCTATCAGCCTCCAAGCAGTACAACAAGCACAAAAATTCAGGCACTGGGAATAAAAAAAAATCATTCCAATTAATAGTAAAGAAATGTCTGTGTTGTGGAATAGCATAAATCTAGATGTGAAAGAATACTTTAGTATACATTTTTCTTTTTCCTGAATGGTTCTAGTCTTTTAATGTGTTTCTTGGTCTTTCTGCATTTGTCATGTCTATTTGAAGTCCCTCCTAACTCACTTGGATTATATTATGAAAGTGGCTCTGGGAAATTCAGAGAGGTAGCACCCATTAACATTAATAGGACTCCTAAGGCAAATTTACCTACTTTGGCCTCAATGTTAATCTTTTTCTGCAGTTATCATTTTGGTGAATAGTTAAATAGATGATGTTAAATTCTTCGCTTTTAAAAAAAGGCAAATTTTCTTTTTCAACACTAGCATGCCAATTAATTGTATATAACCAAACGGCACAATTACTAGACTTACAGAGATTTCTTTTAAAATGAATGAATTTTTCCAGATCATTGGTTAGTATGCTGTTCTTATATCATTTCTTCCTTTCTCAATGGGGTTTGTAGGTACAGCACTCGTCGTCCAGTGGGACCATGTACACCTCCAGGATAATTACAACCTCGGCAGTTTCACTTTCCAGGCTACCCTCCTCAATGATGGACGGATCATTTTTGGATACAAGGAAGTAAGTGAAACAAAATGAATTCTTCTCCCCCTCCCCCTGATAGATTTTATTTACGCATTCTCTCTCTCTCTCTCTCTCTCTCTCTCTCTCTCTCTCTCTGTCTCAGTCTGTGTGTGTGTGTGTGTGTGTGTGTGTGTGTCTGTCTGTCTGTCTGTCTCTAGCTGGATGGCAGTGTGGCTGTCTCTCTCTTACACACACTCATACACACATACACACCACTTTAATTCTGTTTCAGAATTTTTTCCTATCTTTCTGTTGCCTCTTTTTCTTTTCTTCAAAGTCAATAAAATTGAATCATTCTCACACAAAATAAAGACTCTGATTTTTAAAAATGTCTTTCCTGTGTTATGCTGAACTACCTGTTTTCAATAGGATGGCCATAGAATGCATCATAACCCATGAATTCAATTGGGCTTTAATGATTAGATTCTGGTTGTGAATATTTCATTTGTTTTCTGTAAAAGAAAAGGGTTTACTGACCTGGGCTTGTCCACATGGCAAATTGAAATGTTTAACAAATAAATTCCTTCCTTTTTCTTCTTGTTTCTTGTTACCAAAAGGTCAATTTGGGGGTTTAGGGAGTCTTGTGAAATTCCATGTTTCAAAGTACAAAAGAAACCTGGAAAAATTTGTCCATGGACTTTGTAGCAACAAGTACAATCTTTCATTGCAATGTTAGTTGGAGATTTAGGTTGAAATAATTAAACGTAAGGGAAAAAATTTAGTATTAATATGTTCATAGTTGCATGTCTCTGTATTAAGAGAAGGTAATGAAAGAGATAGTGTGTTATGTTGGGAAACAGGATACTGGCCATTATAAGATTCATACTTCACAATAAAGTATGGGACCTGATTCTTTGATGAAACCAATAACTACAGAATTGATTGACTGTCTCTTATCATAGGCCAATAGAAATGACCCTGGACTTTAGGTCAAAAGATTTCAACTTGAACCCTGGCTCCTCTTATTATTGTCTGTGTCACCTAGAACTTCTTTATATGGGAAATAGCACTAATAATCCTTGTATTCTGTTGCACAGGGTTCTTGTGAAGGTTGAAACAATGACATAAAATGTATGAAAACTTTATGCAAGCATAAAGTAATGAATAATATAATTGTAAGCTAGTATATGTATATATTAGGCACATACATATACATACATATGTATATCCACATATATGTGCATATATTTGCCAATTTTTATATATGCATATGTATGTTTGTATGTATGTGTGTGTATAGATTCATGCAAATATACACATGCACATGTATATGTGTGTATGTGCATATATATCCATATATCCATATCCATTTGTCTATCAATATATCCATATCTAGCTATCTAGCTATGTGACAAAAGGGATAGATTATAAAAGTTAGTCTGCAATAAATTAAAACTTGATGTTATGTAACTTTCAGATTGGAATACATAATTATCTATTAGTAGTTTGAGATGGTATGAATGACCTGAATTATAAATAATAGCAGAATATTAAATTCCAGGAGCATAAAACTCAGATGGAAGGATATTACTGACACAGAATATCATAATTATCTTACTGCAATCTTGGCTTTCCAAAAATTTTCTTTGCCAAAAATGTTCAACTCGATTTGCCAAAGAATCATTTGCCATCTATGGGACTCCTCTGCTTTCACAATGGAAAGGTTGATAGATGGGAGAATCATCCTACTTGGCCTTGGGAGGTAAAACTTAGACCAATAGTTGGAAATTATAGGCATGTAAATTTGAGCTTTCCTCAAAGAACAACTCCTTGCAATTGGAAGCTATCCAAAATACAGTATTAAACCCGAGCTGAGAGGAAGTTCCTTAAGCGATCACTAATTACTTTTTGTGTATGCTGTAAATAGGATCCATGACTCCTCCTGTCCCTGCTCTGACATCGTTTTTTTTTGTTTGTTTGTTTTTGTTATTGTTTTTGTTTTGGTTGTTGAAGGGGAAAGGCAGGGCAATTGTGGTTAAGTGACTTGTCTAAGGTCATATGGCTAGTAAGTGTTACCTGTCTGAGGCTGGATTTGAACTGAGGTCTTCAGGACTCCAGGGCCAGTACTCTATTCACTGCACCACCTAGCTGCCCCTTAGACTGCATACAGTTGATAAAAGAAGGGAAATATATTTAAAGTTGAAAATTATCACTTTAAGAAAGAATCATAATTTGTAGGAGCGATCTCCTCTGCTTTGAAAATGTCAAGTGTAGGACTGAGTGATTTTTCTTTTCATTTTTTAAAATTTTATTTTAGACTCAAATACCAGAACACCAATATAGATTAGAGAAAATTAAAAAAAACCCAAAGTAAGAAAAGTAAAAATAAAGCATTTCATATGCATAGCAGAACATAGCAGAGGATTCAAAATATATGATGATAAATTTTCATTTCAAGAAAACCTGTGAGATAAATACTACACATTATGTTGAGAGCTCTCCTTTTCTTTACTTCCTTGTAAATTTTCTTATGTTCTCTACTATGCAAGACTGAGTGATTTCCACAGAAAAAGCCATTGTGTGACTTTTAAATATGTATGGTGCATTGCTTTTCCAGTAAGTGTCAGATGGTACAATAGAAAAATCACTTGTCCTCCTAGTTGGGAAGACCTGAATTCAAATCTCATTTATGGGTTTTTACTAGCTATGTGGTCTTAAGAAAGCTACTTCTCTGTGCCTCACTCAGAAGCATAGTGACATTTGAGGTTCTTTCCAGCTCTAAGTCTTTGATTCTATAAGCCTTCATTTTATAGAGGGGTATAACTACCATCTTCATCTAAGCCTATAATTGGCTCAAGGGTTATCATAGCTGGCTAAGTGTCAGAGTAGATACGAGAGTCAAGAAGAGCATTCAAAGCTGGCCTTGGATACTTACTAGCTGTATAACCCTGCGCAAGTCACTTAACCTCTTCTTGCCTCAACTGTAAAGTGGGGATAATAACAGTACTCACCTGGAAGGTGTGAGGAGCACATGAGATAATATTTGGAAAACACTTAAGGCAATGCCTAGCACATAGTTGGTACTTAAGTAATGCATATACTTTATCCTCTTTCCCTTCTCCATTTGAGAGGAGAGGATATGTGACATTGTAGGAAGAGTATCTGCTTTAGAGTTAAGAACACATTAGGTAAATTCTGTCCCTTAACTATTTGTGTAATGTTAGACAAATTTTCTGACATTTCAGTGCCCCAGTCAACTAAGACTGGAACTTGGAACTATGTTGCTCATCTCTATTGGTTTCAGGAGTGGGGAATCTGCAGTAACAATGCCACGTGTGGCTTCTAGGTCCTTGGGTGCAGCCTTTTGACTGAGTCTAGGTTTTACAGAACAAATTCTATTAAGGGAATTTTTTCCATGAAGTTTGGATTAGTCAAAGAGCCACCCTTAAGGACCTAGAGGGCCACATGTGATCTCAAGATCAGAGGTTCCCCACTTGTGGAGCAGGTTTTATAATAGGAGTTCTTTATACGGATAATAAATGGCAAGTCCTGTAAAACTGAAAAATCTAGTAGACAGATGGAATATAGGCTAAATACATCCATCCATTGCAGCTTTTGAAAACAATCTAGTATGTTTCATACAGAGATTAAAGACTGGAAGTGAATGTTTTGGAATGAAAACTATTCTTTTTCTTCATTTTTAGCTGCAGTGGTAAGACTCTTGACATCTAGAGCCAGGGTCAACATGGTCTGCAATTTTAAAACATAATAACTTCAAGCTTTGTCAAAATGTTGTTTCATATTGTAACTATGGCCTTCCTCTGATTTCTGTTATCAAAATATTGTCATCTTTATTTACTCTGTTCCCAATAAGTTTCTCCCATGGCAGATTAATAGTTTAGTATTTCTGTTTTCCCTTTGTTGTGGGTTTGGCATTTTCCAAGTAAAATACTAGTCTGCTTTTATCAAAAGCAATTTTCCATTGTGGTTTTCCTGTATTTTGTCATCTGATATTAAGTGGATGTGCAGAGAGGATATTTTCTTGATTTTTTTTCCTCTCTTGTCTTGCTACGTGCCTCCCCTTTGCACTTAAAGTCCCTACAGAAGTAATCTGATTATATTTTTCATCTCATATGCCTTAACTCATTTTGAACAAGAAAATAATTTCATCTTCAGTTGATCTATGTGTTGTTATTACTGGGGGTTAATGATTTCCTTCTATTTAAAAATTCTGCATAGATGTTTTTTTGGGGGGAGAAAACAAGGTCACATCTGGAATTATAGCTACTGAGGGAGTTTACTTAGTCTGTATATATATATAGGCACCATTAATGCTCTTGATCTAGAGAGTAAAGAAGAAATGTGGTACCAAGATAAAGCTAATAACAAAGCATTCTCTACTTTGCACTTGACTATCAAGTTAAATTATTATAGCAAAGTTGATTATTTGGGCCCAGAATATAATCACAAAAGGTTACATAAGACTAGCATGATTTCCATTTTTTGCCAACTTATTACACCAGTCTGCTGATTACTATGCAATAGTATTGCTGAAGATATTACACCTGCATTTAAGCAAAATTTTTGATCAAGTCTTTTATTATGATTTTTGGACATGAGAAAGATGGGTGAGCACAAGGATATGATGGTTAGACAAAGCTGTGACCTGTGGAAACTCTGTAACCTTAGTTAATTTTCTGATTAAACAACTGTATTGAATAAACCATCAATGCAATTATCATGGCCAGTATGCATGCTGGAGCACTGTTTGGATCAGAACTTCTTACTATTTCTCTCCTTACATACCTCTCAATCCCCTCAAATTGGTGAGGTAAATTCTTGAACAACTTTGCCTTTGCCTAATATAGTGTTGAAAATAAGTATGAAGTCGAATAGCTTTTAAAAAGTAGCTTGAATGAATCCTTTGCCCTGCTTTATCCACCATACCTCTCAGTGACATTGACAAAGATATATATGAACTTGCTTATTAAATTTGTGGATTCAACAAACTTTATTAAGGATCTGCTCTGTAGAGCATTGTGCTAGGCCTTGGCAACTCTGAAAATTAGTTAAAATCTGGCCCCTGGTCTCATGAGGATGACAGTCTTGCTGAGGAAAAGGACCCAGGCACCAATAAATCTGATGAAGTGAATGAAAAATAAAATGTTTTGTTAGGTCTTAGATCAAGATTTCAAATAAGAGGAGGATAAATAGAAAGCTTTTTAAATGATGTAGTTCTTCAGTTTGGATTTAAAACATGAGGAGAGAATACAAAATCTTACTTTGTTTTGTTGACTTCAAAAGAGTTTTTGATTTGGTAGAGTAGAATATAGAATCAAAAACTTTCTTCTAGCAGGTTATCTTCCATGCATGTGTTATGGACAGGTTTGAAGGATGAGTTAAATCTGATGAGATAAATGTTCATAGGCAACAATACTAGAGGAGACCAATTAAATTGTAATTCACATTTAAGAAAAGAAGACTGGGTAAGTAACCAGTACTGAACTGTAGACTCAAACTGACTTAACAGTTTATGTGAGTGCCCTCTAAAGCTAGTGTGATTTCTGGTGCATCATTGTTAATATCTCATCCAGATATATTATTTTTGGGATCTAGTTAGACCACTCATAGATTGTGATGTTCCATTGAAGATGTTGCATTTAGGAGGAATACTTGCAAGCATATCAAGAAGAGGAGAACCGGGCAGAGCCAAGATGGCGGTGTAGAAGCAGCAAGGTCCCGCAGCTCCCACACCACCACCCTAAACACCTATAAAATATGAGCCCAGACAAAGTCTAGGACTCTCAGACTCACAAAAATACAGAGAACACAGCTCTTGCTGAAGGTAGCTCTGCAGCAGGGGCTCATCGCGGGAGCCAGATTGGAGACTGGAACAGCTGGAAGCCGAGACCGTGGCCAGACCCAGGCAGCGGGAAGGAGCTGAGCCGAGCCCTGCAGCCAGCCTGCAGAGGTTCTACAGCCTACAGCACCTCCACATCTGCCAAGGTGTGAGGATCAGGAAGGGAGAGGGGCAGCTCACACAGAGACCCAGCCAGCCCAAAACCGCAGCTGTGGCCAGGCAAAACCTCAGGGTGGCCACGAGGAGCAGCGGAGCCTCCCAAACAGCAGTTTGAGTCTACTTCAAAGAAAATCTAAAGCACCGGCCTAAGGGGATCTTTAAATCTTCAGATACGGTTAGTGAAAGTGAAACTTTGAAAATTAACTTGGGGAGTAAAGCAGTTCGGCCATTCTGCCCCAGGGGCAAAGAAGCAGTGGGGGAAGGGAACTGCTGGATCCACCAGTGGCCCCCACCAGGCTGCTTCAGAGCCCCCGGCCTGCGGACTCAGCAGGGGAGCTGAATCGATTGATCAGGGCTAAGTGCTCTTGCATTGAGTGGCCTGGATCCAGATCGAGGTCTTGGGTGGTGGTCCTGGGGTGTGCTATCAGCAAGCCAAAGCTGGGAGGGACTTGCAACACCCCCCTAATAGGGCTGGCAGTTGGGAAAACCCCAGCGATTTGGAACAGAGCTTCCCTCCTTGGAAGAAGAGTTTCACAGAGCTAAAATAAACCAACCAATTAATTGACTGGCCAACATGAGAAAAAGGAAGCAACATAAAAACAATAAAACTCTAGAATCCTTTTTTCGGGGACAAAAAGGGTCAAAGCATGGAGTGGGAGGAAGAGAGCCTAGAACTCAGAACTCCCACACCAAATGCTTCCAAGACAATTGA
>JAQQSW010022969.1:0-10362 GCA_028646575.1 Pseudocheirus occidentalis
CCTTGATTTCCAACAAACCTCAGTTTAGTTCAAGGGGAGGCCTTTTCTTCATTTGGACTCTGGGTAGTCTCTCTGATTCCCTGGATCCTCTTCCCTGGTCCCAGCTCCTTCCTGAGTCTGTCAAACAATCACCTAGATTCAGGAGCTGAAAGCTTACAGGTTCTCGTCCAGTCCTCAGGGATGAACAGCTCCCAGGTCCTTGTCCAGTCCTCAAGGGAATCCCCGGCACACACTGAAGTTCACCAGATTCAGCACACCTCAAACCCTTCAGGACTTCTCTTGCCTGGAACTCAAGGATCAGCCAGGCCACCAACAAACAAAGTCCCATCCTGTTCATGTCTTTAGTCAGCCACTGAGGAGCCAAATCCAGAATCTGTATGTCTCTATAAAATTCTCCTG
Source organism: Pseudocheirus occidentalis (assembly GCA_028646575.1). NCBI lineage: Eukaryota > Metazoa > Chordata > Mammalia > Diprotodontia > Pseudocheiridae > Pseudocheirus > Pseudocheirus occidentalis. The sequence goes on from JAQQSW010022969.1 coordinate 400, forward strand.
CTTATAAACACTGGCCTTCTCCCAAGTCAGCATTGGAGTGTCTCAGCCAATAGCATTCTTCCACGTCAACAGGGGAATTCACACCTTCCAGACAAGGCTCACACCTTCCATACAGAGCTCACACCTTCCAGACAGAGGTCACACCTTCCATACTTAGCCCTAAATATCCAACAATTTGATTACCATTACAGATACCAAGGTATTTTAATATTTAGAGCTCTACTACTACAAATCCATCCCTAGATGAATCCTTCAAAATGCAAATATTTGTAGGAAAGTAATTCAACGAAAGTGTTAGTGATTCATATAATTCTTTTTCCAAGGGATCTCAGCTACGTGAAATCATAGGTACTTGATGAGGTAAGGGATGGAAGGAGGGAGAGATATTAGCAGAAGTGCCTCTAGGGGAAACTTGTTCACATTTTTATCAAGAGTAACCCCTCCCCCAATAATCAATGGAATGGACTAGGTACCATTTTACCTTCTTTCATTTATCATTACATAAACAAATAAACAAATAAAAACTCTATCTCAATTTCAGGTCAGCCTAGAGCTATTTTAATTCCCCACTTTTTTTTATCCTTAAAATAACATTTCCTTGGGCGTAGAATTTTTCTTAGATGTTCTTATTGGAGTAACGTCTGCCCAAGCATTTCAGAATGGGATGATGTGTTTGGAGGGCAAAGGGACTATTTCATATAGAGTAGGTTATAAAATTAAAATAAAACAAAGTTTAAAATAAACTTCCAAATATATGTAAAACCTTTCTTGCTTTAAAAGGAAAAAAAAAGATCTATCTAGGGCCACTTCTAGGTCAAACTGTGGTAATAGGGATCTTTGGTATTCCCAACCTGCTCTTTCTACATCTTTTCTCCACTCTGTTTTCTCTTCCCCAGGAAGTACTACTAGTACCACACCATCACTACCACTACCACCACCATTACTGCCACTACTTCCACTATTGCTGCTGCTGTTGCTGGAGGGGGAGCAGAAGAGAAAAAGGCATTGTTAAGTACCTACTATGTGCCAGGAACTGTGTAAAGTGCTTTGTCAATATTTCATTTAATCCTTTTACCCATCTTGGAAGGCAAGTGCTATTATCCCCATTTTACAGTTGAAGAAACTGAGGCAGAGGTTAAATGGCTTCCTCAGGATCACACAGCTAGTTAAATTCTGAGGCCAGGACTTCCTAATTCCAGGTCTATCACACCAGGTGGCAGGTACTGCTATCACTGCTGCTGCTAGCTGACCTCACTGACATTCATATAGTGCTTTAAGGGTGCTGGGAAGGCACGTTCACATATGATATCTCATTTTGATCTCAAAACAATCCTGTGATGCAGGAGATATCATGACTCTCATTTTATAGATGAGAAAACAGAGACTAAGAAGTTAAAGGACATCCCTAGTCACACAGCTAGCAAGTATCTGAGGCAGGGGTTGAATGCAAGTTTCCCTGACTGAGCTCACGGCTCTGTCCATTGTACTATTAGAATCACAGACCTAGATTATCAAATTAGGTCACTCATTACATATGATGAATGGGCCATGGATTAGTGAGTGAATTCATATTTCCTTTGGGTATCACCCCAATGCTCTAAGCAACTACTTAGAACCTGCTTTCTGGGAAAGAACCTAAGAAACCTACTTATAAATATTGATGTCTTATCTTTCTCAAAATTGTTTTCATTTAAACAACTATAAATGGTTTCCCCTTACAATGCTTACAATCTCTTAGGGGGATTAGATTCATATAGATGAATACACTGCATCATGACAATGCAAAATTATGTTGAATACTAAGAGAAGTATTATGGAGGAGGTGACATTTGGGTTGGGTATTAAAGAATAGATTAAAATTCCACAGGCAATAAGGGTGTATGTGTGTGGGGGAGCAGTGAAGAAGGGAAGGGAGAGAGAGAAAGAAGAGAGGAGAGAATGAGAACCTACTGTGTGTCAGACACTGAGCTAAGCATTGGGGATACAAAGAATGGCAAAAGACTGGCCATGCCATCAAGGAGTTCCGAGATGAAGGAGGGAGACAACACGCATAATGAAGCACAAATAATATAATAAAAGGATAAATTTGAGAGAAAGCATTGGACACATTTGGGAAAAAGAACAATCCTACCAGTCTTCATAGTAATGGAGCCCAGTAGGAGAATTAAATGAAGTAATGTTAGAAAGGTATAATAACTATCTTTAAAGCATGGAGAGTTTGAAAGCCAGGTAAGAATTTATTTTTTATTTTGGGGGACAATAAGGAACATCTAAATATTTTTGAGCAGAGGTGGATTTTGATCATATATATTCTTTTTTAAAAATAAATTAATAAATTTAATTTTAGTTTACAACTTTCAGTTTCACAAGTTTTTGAGTTCCAAATTTTCTCCCCTTCCCTCTCCTCCCCTCTCACCCGAAGATGGCATGCAATTCGATACAGGTTCTATATAAAACTTCACATTATACATATTTTCACTTTAGTCATGTTGTAAAGAAGAATTATAACCAATGGAATGAATCACAAGAAAGAAGAAACACAACAGAAAACAGAGAGCAAGTAGTTTGTTTCAATCTGCATTCAAATCAGGATCTGTAATTCTTTCTCTGGATGTGGATAGCTTTTTCCAATATGAGTCTTTTGGAGTTGTCTTGGAACCTTGTATTGCTGAGTGGAGTCAAAGCTACCAAAGTTGGTCATCACAGATACAATGTGTCTGTAATTGTATATAATAATCTCCTGGTTCTGCTCCCCTCACTCAGTATCAGTTCATATAAATCTTTCCAGGTTATTCTGAAGTCTGTCTGCTCCTCATTTCTTATAGCAGAACAGTATTCCATTACATACATATACCACAACTTGTTTAGCCATTCCCCAGTTAATGGACATCCCCTTAATTTCCAATTCTTTGCCACCACATAAAGAGTTGCTATGACTATTTTTTTTACATATGGGTCCTTTTCCCATCTCTTTGGGATACAGCCCTAGAAGTAGTATTGCTGTGTGATCGTGTATATTCTTTGTTGTTGTTTTTCTTTTTTAAAAATTTATTTATTTACTTTTAGTTTACAACATTGAGGTCCACAATCCCTTGGGTTTCAAATTTTCTCCCCCTCCATCTCCTCCCCCTTCTTTACCCCCATGGCAGCATGCAATCAAATATGAGATCTACAAATACTTTCAAACCAAACATTAGTCAGGTTGTAAAAAAGGATCATAACCAATGGAATGAACAATGAGAAAGGAGAAACAAAACAAAACAAAAAGAGAGAGAGAGCAAATAGTTTGCTTCAGTCTGCATTCAAACTCTGTAGTTCTTTCTCTTAGATCCCAGTCTATCGAAATTAGTCATCACACACACATTGTGCCTGTAATTGCGTACAGATTTCTCCTGGTTCTGCTCTTCTCGCTCAACATCAGTTTATAGAAGTCTCTCCAGGTTATTATGAAGTCTGCTCCTCATTTCTTATAGCACAATAGTATTCCATGACATTCATATACCACGACTTGTTCAGCCATTCCCCAATGGATGGGCATCTCCTCGATTTCCAATTCTTTGCCACCAACAAAAGAGCTGCTATAAATATTTTTGTACATATGGGTCCTTTTCCCACTTCTAGATCATATATATTCCTAAGGAAGATGAATATGGAGGGTAGATTGGAGAAGAAAGAGAGCAGAGGTGGGAAAACCTGTTAGAAGGCTTCTGAACTCAAAGGTGGATGTTAATGAAGGGTTGTGTTACCTTATTGATAGTGGGAAAAAAGAAGTGTCCGTGGAAGTGAGAGATGATTCAGACAAAATAAGGGTCCAGATGGTGTGGTACAGCATCAGTCTGAAGAGGGTGATGTTAGGTTGATCTCATTTTCTACAGCAGTGCTTTGCAGCTGGAAAACAAAACTGAGAAATGAATTGTGGGGATTACCAAGGAAAGGACTAATGAGTTGGGAATGGCAGAAGGTCAAGATAGGGTATGGGTGATTTTATGGCAATAGCTAATTAAATATTAAAGTGGAGCTCAGAGATCAAGGCTGTGTATGGAAATCAGTGAAAACTGAGAAGGGGAGATGAACTAGGGGGGAAAAAAGGGTGAGTCAAGGGAACAAGGGTCATTATAAGGGCAAAGAGTAGGTTTAGTTTAAGTGAGAGAATGGGAGAAGTGAAAGGGTAGGGAAGTGTTTAGGCAGAGTGGAATTTCAAATTCCCAGGGACATCATTCCCTGGGAAGGTATGAGGTGGACAAGGGTGAGGAATTTGGAGGTAGGGCAGTGGGATCGTGTAGTGAGATTGTTAGAGGGGTTCATCAAGATGAATACAAATTTCTCAATAATTTATTTCCCTAGGGGATGAGGTAGAGATGAAGACTACAAGTCACTGATGAATTTTGGAGAGTGACTTGAGGGTCATTAGATTATGATAGCAAGAAAAACACAAAAATACCTTCCTTCTTTTATAGAGAAAGAGAGAAAGGGAGGGACGGAGGGAGGGGGAGAGAAAGGGGGAAAAGAGAGAGAGAGAGAGAGAGAGAGAGAGAGAGAGAGAGAGAGAGAGAGAGAGAGAGTGAGAGAGAGAGAGTTGAAAGAGAGCGAGATGGCACTACCAAGGTCGGCCATCTTGGATGGCTGAAGGAAGGGCAGCCATCTTTGTTCTTGGCAGTGTAGCCTGCTTTATCAGTATAATTTTTTATTTTATTTTATTTTGTATTTGTATCATTGTGATAATATTATTGGCTGGCTCTTTTAGAGCTTTTATATGGACTGGTTTTAGTCTTCACCTTTTTCCATTCCCTTCCCTTTCCCCCTCCCCTTCCAATTCCTTGACTTCTTTCCTGACCACTGTTACCATGGTTTTTGGTTTTGTTCTGTTTTTGGCATGGGCCTTATAGAGGCTTCCAGAGGAACTTTTTGTTAATGGAATACTGTTGTGTGGGTGTGTGACTTGATGTTTGTACTGTGATTTGGTATACCAAGCTTTATTAAACATATCAAGTTCATTAAAAAAAAAAGATTATGATAGCAAGTATGGGAAGAGCATGCTATAAATGGATTTCTTGGAATTAATTTCTAATTAGTTCCTTTTCCTTTCCTACTTTTATCTGGTTGTTTAATCTTCCCTTCGGTTAGTCAAAAAGATTACCTCTTTCTTTTTAATTGGCCTTATTTCATTTTTATCCTCCTCTTCAGAGAAAATTTCTCTCCTTCTATCTCTTCATTCATTTTCTCTTTCTGACTGCTTTAGGTATCATTCTCTGCTTCATGGCCCCCATTACTTACCTAGTCCCTCTCTATTTTCTTCATTCTTCATGGAATCAAAACTTTCTGCATTACCCGTTCTGACCTGTCCATGGAATCCATTTCAAAAGGAATAAAAGGATTGATGGTGGTAGAGGAATGTTCTGAATGAGGCAGTGGAGAGTTAAGAGAATGGCAGTGCTTCTTTTATGGGTCTATGAGTCAGGGGTAAAAAAAGAGTGGGTCACTTACAGAGAGGAATCCCTTCTATTTCCCCTTTGCATATCTCTCACATATACCCCCTTCTCTCCTCTGACAGTACCACCACTCGCGTGTAGGCCCTTATCAATTCAAGTCTTGATTATTGCAATAACCTTTGGTGGGTCTGTCTGCCCCAAGTCTCTTCCCATTCCAATCCATCCACCGTGCAGCCAGTAAAATGACTTTTCTAAAATGCCTGGCCAATCATGTCACCACCCCTCTACCCATACACTCGACAAACTCTGATGACTTCACTTTTCCAGCAGAAGCAAAAAATGCTCACTTTGACCTTTAAAGTCCTCCATAATTTAGCACCCTTCTACTTTTCTAGTCTGGCCTAGTCAACTCACTCCCCAACATATGCTTTTTAATCCAGTGACACTGACCTCCTGGCTGTTCCAAAAACAAGACACTCCATCTCTCGGCTCAGACTATTCTCTCTGACTGGAGCACTGAGCACTCCCTCCTTCACTGATTACTGGCCTCCCTGTCTTTTTTTAAATCCCAACTAAAATCTCACCTTTTACAGGAAGCCTTGCCGAACCCCTCTTAATTCTACTGCCTTCCCTCTGTTAATGATTTCTTATTTATTCTGTATGTAGCCTCTTTTTGTATGTCCAGCACTTAGCACAGTGCCTGATACATAGTAGGCACATAATAAATGCATATTGATTAAGTGATGAATGTGTTATCCTCAGGTTTCAGTACAAGGGAAGAAGTGGAAAGAGTCATGCTTGGAAAGTTCAGGGATGTAAGAGAACTTTTTGTAAATTGAGAGTGAGATTCAAAGGACTGAGTGAATTGTTCTAAAATGTGAATAAACCAGGTTGGAATGAATCTAGGAAGGAGAAAGGCTGGTTCATGTAGGTGCAACAGTTCCAGTGGAAGTAGTAGGAGGATACAGTTTACAAAGAATTACAGTTTAATCTCAAACTGTAGAGTTTCAGGTGAGCATACTTTGGAGCAGGGGTTCCTAGCACCCCACTCCTGCATCAAACCAAAGCATATAGACACCTTACATACATTACTTATTCATGAGAGCAACACTGCACCCACAACAATGCAGTTACATTCTCATCACTAAATTAAGAACAGGAATGACCTTTTATTTACGAAAGAGAGATGGAAGCCCTTATTGTATGATTCTAAACTGTGAAGTTCTTTAATAGATGCACACACAAGACTGAATGTAGCATGGAATTTTCAACTATCTTTGTAAACGTGTGGCAATTGACTAAGAAACTAATTTAACTTTTAAGACATATGAAAATACTGGTTTGATTTAGCTCCAATTAAAATGAATATGCCTCAATATTACTAACTACTTTATAGACAAAGAATTCTATTATCTGGGACCTCTCTTGGTACCATGAGTAGGTAGACTTCTCTTTTAGATAATGTGTTGTCTTTTTCTCTAACTGTTTAGATTATACTTTCATCTTCTCTCAAATCTCTTTTCCTTTGTCCTGTTGATATTCACTCCTTTCCCAACCCTAACTTTGGATGACTCTTACCATCTGCCTTCTTTTCTTTACCGCTGGGCAGAGCTAGAAGAAACTTTGCAACCTGTCAAACTTTGAAAACAAATTACCAAAAGAGTCACAGAGGTTATTATGCTAACTGTTAACTTTTAAAAAATAAAATAAAATAAAACAAAACAAAACCAAATAGCCGACAGAGGTTATAGGCAAAAAGCCTTCTTTATTCTGTTGGAGGAGGGAAACTAGATATACGTGTTCAGTCATAAAGCAGACCCAAGGCAGTTAGGCTAAACCTTGATATATATAGTCATGGCTGGACAAAGAGCCAGGCAGTGAGGTGTTCTTTACTTTCCTGGTTTTCATGAGACGGTGCTCTTTCTTAGTACTCCTCCAACCTATCTGACTCCTCTTCCTCAGGTTTTTTTTGTGGTTTACTATCCACATCACACTCCCAACCTGTAGGTGTGCCCTTGATCCTTGTCCTGGGTCCTCTTTTCTTTTTTTCCTATAATCTGTCACATGGTGACATTATCAGCTCCCATGAGTGTAATGAACATTAATGTGCAGGTGACTCCAGAGTCTCTAAGTCAAGAACTACTCTCTTTCCTGAATTCCAGTCATATCTCTAACTGCCAATTGGATATTTCAAGTGGATGTTTTACAGACATCTTATGAACATATCCAAATCTTATTTTCCCCTTCAAACCTATCCAGTTTTTAAAACTTCTGATTTCTGTTGAAGGTTCTAGCATCTTTGAAATCACCCAGGTTTTCAAGTTTGGTTTTAAACTGGACTTTTCACTGCCTCTCACTACCCATATACAATTGGTTGTCCAATCTTGATTTTACTCCACAACATCTCTCCCATCGATCTCCTCTCTACCTGGCCACCAAACTAGTTTAGCCCCTTATCATCACCTGCATGAACTGCTGCTGTAGCCCCTCTAACTGGTCTCCCTGACTTAACTCTCTCCTCTGCCCAAGTGCATGCAGCGATCAAAGTGATTTTCCTGAAATGCAGATCTGACCACGTCACTTTTCTACTCAATAAACTCTAATGGCACCCAATTACTTTTAAGATCAAATAGAAGCTCTCCTATTTGACTTTTAAAGCCTGTCACAATCTGGTTCCAAATCTTATTATACATTACTCTTCTTCCTCCACTCTATGGTCCAGCTAAAATATTCTTCTTGCTATGGTATACACACAGTACTCCTCACGTTTCCATGCCTTTGAAGTTGCTACACCTCATGCCTGGAATGTACTCCCATCTCACCTCTTTGCTTCTTAGAATCCTTTATTTCCTTCCAGATTCTGCTCCAACTCTGGAGGAGAGAGGGAGGCTGATGACTGCACAGCTCTATTTTACTTAAACCCATTTCACTGGAAAGGAAAGACATAACATATGTGATGTCATCTGTCCTCTTCCAGAACAAAGACAAACAGCAACATCAACAACAACCAATACTACCTCCACATGGACTTTTTCTTGATCCCACCCTTGGCAATTAGTGGTCCCCACCCCTGAAATGGATCTTGTATTTGTTTTGTTATATACTAATTTATGCATTTGTTGTCTCTCTCGATAGAATGGAAACTCCTCAAGGGCAGCCAAGGACTGTTTCTTTTTTGCCTTCATATCCCCATTACTTAGCATAGTGCTGGATACAAAGGCTTATTAATTGTCCTATATTTGGAATCATGCTATAAATTTATTAGAAAAGCTGTCTCCCTTACCTTTTTACCCCAGACCCATAGACAGAGATGATTATATTTAGAAGAATTCCCCAAATCACCTAATAGTTATTAAATAGCTTTATCTTTGTCAAAGAGGAAAAGAAGAGCTTGTGTTCTAAGGTCATAGTCAAATCTGTCAGGAAGTTACTAAATAATCAGAGAATAAGATTATTCTGGCAGGGCCTCAATAACAAACTCTAACATTAATGTTATCTTTTTTTGCTTTTGGAAGGCAATTGGGGTTAAGTGACTTGCCCAAGGTCACACAGCTAGTTTTTGTGTTATGTTTCTGAGGCTGGATTTGAACTCACATTAATGTTATCTTTTCCTTGTGATGTAATGAATGATATTTTGGTATAAGCGTAATGAAAGTATCTGTGACTCATGGATTTTCTTTTCATTAACTATGATGCTTTCCCTTTCTCACAAAGAAAAAAAATCAGAATTAAATTTTTATGCCCACTCATTTTCATTTGTAAGTAAAAATGTCCTGTATCCCCTTCATTTTCAGTATCAGTAAGAAAATTCTAGATTTTTTTGTTTATGTAAAATTAGGCTTTAAAATTAAACAGAAAAACCCTATAATGTTCCATTTAAAAGCAGTCAACATTTTTTCTTTGTTTTGATTTAGTATACAATATTTTGCCAATGTTAATAATTTTTTTTTGCTTTTTGGAGGACAATTGGGGTTAAGTTACTTGCCCAAGATCACATGGCTAGTTTTTGTGTTAAGTGTCTGAGGCCGCATTTGAACTCAGGTCCTCCTGACTCCAGGGCCGGTGCTCTACTCACTGTGCAACCTAGCCACTCCCAATGTTAATAATTAATAATGTACTTTAAAAAAACATTTTCACATTTGTCAAGGGTTTATTCACTTGGTCTAATTTTAGAGGGAAAACCTTGCTAATGCCATGCTAATTACCCAACCTGAGGTCTCCTAACTTAAACTTTTGTTTTTTTATGTAATAAATTTTATTTGTTTCTTGTTTACATCATTCATTTTCATGAGATTTTTGAATTACAGATTTTCTCCCCATCTTTCCCCTACCCCAACCCCAAAACAGAGATCCCACTGTAGACCCCTCTCCTGGTCTGCTCTCTAACTTTCTGGTAGGTCAGGGAGGGTCTCCCTACCCCAGTCCCTGTATATCTTAATTCCTAGTTGTGGGTATTGCAGAGCTTTACATTCTGGATTCTTTGGATTCCTCCCTTGTCACCCACCCCCACTGGAAGGACAACCAATTCAATACA
>JAQQSW010022970.1:0-10362 GCA_028646575.1 Pseudocheirus occidentalis
GCATGAACTAAATAGAAATGATATAGTAATATATGAAGAACTTCATTTATTCCAACAACTCTTCATGCTCTTTCTCTAATAAAAAGAGGAGTAGCTGATAAAAACTTGATTTTCCTTGATAATGTCATTCTTCAAAAGGCAGAGGGAAATGTAAAGGGAAATATAATTTTAGACTTGATCCCAACCAGAATCTTAGAGTAGAAAGGATGATCAGAGGCATGTAGTCCAACCCCTGCTTGGATATGAATTCTTCCTTCCCCTTCCAACACATAGTTAATAAGTAGCTATACTGACTTTGCTTAAGGTCTTTTAATGAGGAGAAACCTCCAACTTTCCAAGGCTGTCCAGTACATTACTGGATAGTTCAAATTTTTAGGAAGTTTTTCTTACCACCACATGTAAAATTTAAATCTTGATAATTTTCCACCTTTTGGAATAAATCAGGGAATATCTAATATGCCTTTAGCACAATGAACCTGTCATCATTTGAAGATGCTATACTTTTCATACCACAACCACTCCCATCTACCTTCCAAGTCTTTCTTCTCTCAGCTAATTACCCCCAGTTTCTTCAACCAGTCCTCAAATGGCATGAACGTAAGGTCCATACACATTCTAGTTACTCCTTTCCAAATACTGCATTTATTCAGTGTTTTTTCTAAAATGTGGCATGAAGAACTGAACATAACACTGGTGATATATTAACACAATCATATTGTTCAGTGGAGTCAGAAGAGTTCGCTTTGAAATTCGCTTTTGTCTCTCACTATCTGTATAGAGTAAATCACTTAATATCTCTCAGTCTCACTTTTCCCATCTCTAAAGTGAAGGGATGTGACCAGATTATCTCTAAGGTCCCAGAGCGTTCTTGAGCCATTGACCAATAAGGAAGAACTGGCTGCCAAAACAGAAATGGTAACCTTGGGAGAAACTTATTTTGTTTTAGAATTTGAAGTTGTTGGATTGACCCAAGTATCCCAGGAAGGTTATTAGATGGAAGGTCTTTCAGTTTTATTTTGGAATAAGCCTGTAGGTCATTTTAAAGTCTACTTTTCTAGCATAAGAGGATGAGTAGAGAGCCAGCCTTAGAGACACTAAGACCTTTATTCAAGTTCTTTCTCTGACATGTATTACCTATGTGACCCTGAAGAAGTCATTCAACCTTTCAATGCTCTAGTCAACTCTCTAGTTTCAGAGAAAATGTTGATATGTATTAAAGAGGAAATTCCTCACCAGAAACTCCTTACATCAAAGAAATCAGAGGTCCAGGTCCTGTTCCTATACTCATATTGCTTAGGATAATCTCAAGAACATAGGTGAAACTCAGCAATGACAATGGTTAAAACTATAGACTTGTTGATTAAATGAGAAGTTACATGGAGAAGAAGACATAAATGGTGGAGAATCACAGGCAGATGACTGCATAAAACTAGCATAACAGTGGGGTGGGTGGGTGGAGGAAAGACCTTTTTTTTCCATATTCCTAAATTCCCTTTGATGACCCTCAAATGCACTTTTACACATGTACAGACAAATTTTGGGGGATAATCTTACACCAAAGTGACATTGGGGACTGGAAGCCTGGTTGGTAAGGAAATTTTATCATAGAGTGAGAGGAAGAAGGAAGGTAGACAAAGTCTGAAGCTGGAGTGAGAGTGAATGTTCTCTATTCTCTCTTCCCATGATAAAAGTAAGGCACATGGGATAACAAAACATCTTCTGTGCATCTTTGAAAATTATGGACACTTCACTGCCTTTTCATTCTATCTTTAGGATGTGGCATAAGGAGCTCAAAATTGGAGAAGTTCAAATACTAACATCTTGATATATAAAGATAAGAGACAAAACCTGAATAAGAGATTTTAATAAAGACACTAGCTGTATACACAAATAGATCTAATCAGTTTGCAGAAAAAAAAATCCCCTGACTGTGATGTTAGAAGCATAGGACATCTCTTAAGTTTTATTCAAAAGATACCTTTGGGCACAGTGAGGTGGTACAGTGGATAGAGCACTGGCCCTGGAGTCAGGAGGACCTGAGTTCAAATCTCGCTTTAGACACTTGACACTTATTAGCTATATAACCCCAGGAAAATCACTTAACCCTGATTGCTTCATATAAAAAAGATATGCCTTTGGACATTCAGGGTACCTTGTAGACAGCTAAGGACTAGGTAAGAAGATCTTAAGAAATGGGCAGTAATTATATATCTTTCCAAGAAAGAATACCAAAAGAAAGAGAAATTTTGTCATTTTAGAAGTTCTTTGGGGAATAGAGAGGAAATTTTTACTTTATGAGCCATGATCTTGGAAAAAATAAAAATAAGCATTTGGAGGTTACTAAGCAATGACATGTGCTCACACATCAATTAATCTTGGAAGTCATGGTCAATCAAGGGGATACTCAGAACTTGCTGGATCACACAGAACAGAAAAAGTAATTAGTATTTGGAAGGGGTGGCATCATTTTCCTGGATATTGTGACAACATGACACAGAGGTCTACATAATGCTAGAAGTCAACTATAGAGAGGAGAGCAAGTTCTGAAATGTAACAGAAATCTATTGTTTGTATTTAATTTGGGTAGACACTGAAATATTACTTAGGATGTAGGACAATTTATTCAAAGACAATTGTGCCTTTTAGGGACCTGTATTTGCATATTGAAATGTGGGTCCCTATTTACTGAATATACCTGCAAATGGATGGGTCCTTCCTAATGATGTTTAAGTTCTATTTCACATGTATGGAGAGACTGGCAAAGTGCAAGAAAAAAATGGCACAGGTTTATATTTGTTGGAGGAATTTGGTATACTTTCAGTATGTGTTTATTTCTCAAATTCTCTCTCTTACATTTTATTGTGTTGATTGGTAATGTTTAGAGATCGAATTCCATCAAGTGTAGATGTGGTAGCTAGTGAATCATTATGTGACTCATGTAGGGTTTTAGTAGAATTCTGTGGTGTGAGGTACATAACATAATTAGCTATCTGTGTGCAGTAGGAATATTGACTTGTTAGAGTAAAGCTCAAAATCAAAATGATATTAGAACAAAAAAAATAAAGGCGAGATGAAGAAATTGAATACATCTTTAACCAGACATATTCAAACGAGTAAATGATCCCTAAAAATAGGAAATGAAAAAAAAGCAAAGATATTGTTCTTGATTTTTGCCATTTCATGAAAATGCTAAATGATGTAAAACAGCTGCCCCATTAAGAAATTTTTTAAAAATCTGCCTTGATGATTAAAAAAAATAAATTCATCTTCTTGCCAACTGAAGAGCCACCAGCAACTAGTCTAGAAAATAAACACATTCTGTAAAGCACTACACAGAAGAGTGGGGCATGGTCACAAGCAGTGTAGTAAATAAAACAATAAACAAAGAAGAGTAGTGGAGGAAGAAGCAAGTCTGCAAAAAGCTTGGTCCTGCTATCCTAAGAACATTCATTGATAAAACAAACAAGATGGCATAAAATCTAGAGAAGCAATGAACAAAAATCCATTTTCATTCTTTAATTTTCATTTCATTCCACATCCGGAATATACTAGACTGGGTCCTGATCTGTGATATGAGGAAATAAGATCATGGCACTTGAGATAAGGAAGAGCAGTGGGGACCAGATCAAGTGTTGAAAGGGACAGCATCACTGTAAGAGACACAATTTTGAAAGCTTTGATGAAGATACAAAAAGGCTAGGGAAAAGTAGAGAATAATAAATAATATTAATATTAAAAATTCAACAAGGTTATATGTAGTGTCTGCAATGTGTAAGGCATTGTATTAAGCATTAGAGTTGGAAAGACCTCCTTGGAAAGGAGTTGGTCCCTACCCTTAAGAAACTTGCATTCTAGTGGGAGTTTTTTTTGGGTGGGGGATAGCATGCACCAAGAGAAGTAAAATAAAAATATACACAAAACAATTATAAAGTAATTACAAAGCAAATAGTGGAGAAAAGTTGCAACTTATTAGGAAAGACCTTATGGCACAGGTGGAACTGGAGCTCAGATTGTGGATTCTAAAAGGTAGAGGTAATAGGGAGAAAATTCTAGATATGAAGTGGAGGTAGAACATTGCCTATAAGGAACAGCAAATCAGCCAGTTAGACTGGAATGTAGAATGTGTGAGGTTAAATAATAGTAAATTAGTCCAGAGAAAGGTTGGAGCTAAATTGTCATGGGGTTAAATATCTGTGCAGGAGTTTGTATCTTAACCTGGATTCATGCCATTGAAGATTCATGAGCTGGAGAGGGACACGGTAAGATCCATGCTTTAGGAAAATCAGTTTGCTTGCTCTATAGAGGAGAATTTGAAGGGTAGATAAACTGGAGGTAGAGAGACCAATTAGGAAGCTATTGCAATAGACATCTTTCTTCTTTCTTATCTTTGTGGTTAAGCCATTCAATATAACATTGTCCACTAGTTCTACATCCTCAGGCTCATGCTTTGCCAACCCCCAACCCACTACCTATCTCCTCCACTTCTACCCATAAGCTGCTTAATAGTGCTGGAAGAAGTCAACCAACCATGCTAATTGGGTCCATTACTCTAGTTGTGGACTTTATCACCTAATATTGATTATTGCATTATCCCACTATGACTGATGTCATTTTGGTCCTCTTCAAGAGTGAAGCACAACAAGCAACCAGCACCACTAACTAGCCTCCCCACCTCATCTGTACCCTATCTAATCCATTCTCCACACAGCTGCCAAAGTAATATTCTTAAAACACAGATCTGGCCATGTCACTCTCATGCTCAATAAACTTCATTGGTTCCCTATTACCTTTGGGGTCAAAACCAAACTTCTTTGTCATTTAAATCTCTTCTAAACTACCTTCAACTTGACTTTCCAGACATTTTATATATTAATACCCTTCATGCAGTCATAGGTTTAGCCTAATTGGCCTTCTTGCTGTTATTTGCACAGAATACTTCATCTTTTGCTTCGGTGCTTTAGTATAGTCTGTCTCCTATAATTGGAATTTCCTTCCTAATTACCTATACCTAATTATGAGCTCACAGAATATCTTTCATACTCAATAGAAAGGACTTACTACCCAAATTTCTTTGTATATATTTATTGTTGTATCTGTTATTCCTTTGATAGAAGCAATGTTCTTTAGGGCAGAAATGACTTCATCTTTGTCTTTAAATCTCTAGAGCCCAACCCAGTGCCAGTTCATAGGAAACACTTGCTGATTAATTGAAGGGGTGGGGTTGAGGAAAGAGAACAAACATTTATCAAGCACCTATGTATGAAGCACTATATTAAGCATTTTACAAATATTATTTGATTTGATATCCATGACAACCCTAAGAGTTACGTATTCTTCCTTCTTCTTAATTAAGGAAATAGGTAAACAGGTTAAATGAGGCTGAATTTGAACTCATGTCTTCCTGACTATAGGCCTACTGTTCTATCTACTATAACACATAGCATCCTGATAGGAAAGAGATAACAATGACTTGAACTACGGTTGTGTGCATGTGAGTGAAAAGAAGAGGATAAATTTCAAAGCTCAAGAGAATAACTCCAGACCATTCTGGCTACTTTGCAACTGTCAAATTGTCTTTACTTCACAAAGTCCTACTCCAATGTCTCTTTGAGGTCTCTTTGGAGATCATGCAGGATACCAAAAGACAGTGCCAGGAGAACATAAGCGCTAGAACATTCTAACATGTCAGAAATATTTAAAGCAGAGACAGAACTGGTAACAGACTGAATCTATTGTCTATGGATGAATTTAGCCAAGCAATGTCATGTACCTCTATAGTAGGTAATGAATTCTTCAGCCATGACAACCCTTCAAACAAACAAACAAAAATCAGTTCAATGTTGCTTTCTTCTGTTTCTAAAATAATAGCCACAGAATAGTTGGAAAAGAGGAGGAGAGATACCATGAATTACACCATATTCAGTATTCTAAATGTGAAATTTTTGTGCCAAAATTATCAGAATAGAGCCATATTAATATAATATTCTCAGCAAAAATGAGACCAGAAGAAAATTGCCACCAAATGGAAGATTATGTCACAATTATTTCACATTTCACTAAGGGAAGATTATTATAGCAGAGAAGGAAGAAAAGCATCTTGGGGGATTGTTTTTCCTGTGTACCTAAAGTTATTAAGAAGGACAATTTCATAGGACCTTACATTATCTTGTCTTATGGTGTTTGTGATCAGCATCTCCCTCTCCCTATTGCTCTCCCTCTCCCTTTCCCTGTGCCATGAAGATGGCTGAACCTTATGCACCGACAGATACAGATAATGCTTCATCTGGAATTTCATGAAGAATTTGCCAAAAGTAAGCATATATTTTGATGTTTGGGGATTTTGATATAACAAAATAGATAATGACAAAAATATATTCTGAAAACTATAGTTCAAATTTGAGAAATTAAAGAAGCCAAAGGCTTTTAGAAGTTTTGGAATCACAATATTAATTTTAAGAAACCACCAAAATGACATAATTATCTCAAAAGATGCAGAAAAAGCTTTTGGCAAAATACAATACCCATTCTTATTAAAAACACTAGAAAGCATAGGAAGAAATTTTTCTTAAAATGATAAAAGAGCATCCATCTAAAGCCTAGAGCAAGCAAGTAATGGGGATAAACTAGAAGCCTTCCCAATAAGATCAGAGGTGATGCAAGCAATACCACAATTATTCAATACTGTATTGGAAAATGCTAGCTACAAAAACTAGACAAGAAAATAAATTGAAGAAATAAGAATAAGCAATGAGGAAACAAAACTATCCCTCTTTGAAATAATATGATGATATACTTAGTGGGCTCTAGAGAATCATGTAAAAAACTAGTTGAAATTTAACAAAGTTGCAGGATTGTACAATAAGCCCACATAAATCATCAGCATTGTCCAGGAGTTACAGATAGAAAGAGAAATCCCATTTAAAATAGCTGCAGACAACATAAAATACTTGGGAAGCTACTTGCCAAGACAAACCCAGGAATTGTATGAACACAACTACAAAATATTTTCCACACAAATAAAGACAGCTCTAAATAACTGTAGAAATTGTAATTGCTCATGAGTAGCCTGAACCAATATAATAAAAATGACAATTTCACCTAAATTAATTTACTTAGTCAGTGCCATACCAATCAAACTACAAAATAATTATTTTGTAGAGCTATAAAAATAACAAAATTCATTTGGAAGAAAAAAGGTAATCAGAGGGGAAAAAAGAGTGAAGGAAGGTATCATAGCAGTACCAGATTTCATACCATATTACAAAGTGATAATCATCAAAAAAAATCTGGTACTGGCTAAAGAATAGAGTGGTAGATCAGTGGAATCAGTTAAGTACATAACACATAGTAGTAAATGACCATGGTAATTTAGTTTTGATAGACCTAAAGATCCAAGCTTCGGGGGCAAGAACTACTTGACAGGGGCAGTTAGCAACACAGTGCATAGAGCACAGCTCCTGGAATCAGGAGGACCTGAGTTCAGATCTGGCCTCAGATATTTGATACACTTCCTAGCAGTTCAGATCTGGCCTCAGATATTTGATACACTTCCTAGCTGTGTGACCTTGGGTAAGTCACTTAACCCCAATTGTCTTGCCTTCCCCCTTCCAAAAAAGTGAAAAAGAACTACTTGACAAAAATTGCTGGGAAAACTGGAAAGTGCTTTGCCAGACAGAAACTAGGCATAGACCAACATCTTACACAATATACTGAGATAAAGTCAAGTCAGAATTGATTAGGGAAATGCATATCAAAACAAGTCTAAGATACTACATTACACATGTCAGATCAGCTAACATAACAGAAAAAAAAATAATGATATACTTGGAGGGGTTGTGAAATAGGTAGGTACTTTTGGTGGTCCAACCATTCTGGGGAAAAAATTGGAACTATATATAAAGGGTTATAAAATTGTGTGTATTCTTTGACCCAGCAATATCACTATTAGGTCTGTATCCCAAAGAGATAAAAGAAAAGTACAAAGGAGAAGAAAGAGAAGAGAGAAGAAGAGGAAGAAGAAAAAGGATCAGGGCATTTCTGAAATGTTGTCAAGCACTGGGCAGAAGAAATTAAGATAACAGGCACAGAGTCATTGTAGAGAGAGTTGAGGAGACTCAAGAGTCCAGCTTGGAGAATAATGAAGATATGACTCCCATTGGCCTCTTCTTTATAATGTAGGTTCTGGGAAGAACTGAGTCTGCTTACAATATGTGAAGTCCATGGGGTGGGATGAGTCTTCAGGGTGAAGAGAATTTGGCTATGTTGAGGAGAAAGTTACAGAAAGTCAGGAATGCACACTGGATAGGAATGAAACCAAATGCAGCAAATACAGCAAACAGAAGAGGAAAATAGAATATGATCATTATTATAGGAAAAAAATGACAGAAGACAAGTTTACCAACCCATTAGCCCTGGTAATCTCACTCCTAGCACCTTCTCTATCCTCACATGTATCCTGCAGCTGGGCAGCTAAGGTTTTAGGCCTTGGTTTTGGGAGGCAGAGATAACTAGTTGGTATAGTGGTTAAATTGCTGGCCCTGGAGTCAGGACTAGAGTTCAAATGTGGCATCAAATACTGAGTAATTGTGTGACCCTGGACAAGTCACTTAACCCTGTGTGCTTCAGTTTCCTTGTCAGCAAAATATTTTGGATAAGGAAATGGCAAACCACTCTAGTATCTTTGCCAAGAAAACCTCAAAAGGGGTCATGAAGTATCAGACCTGACAGAAAATGGCTAAACAACAATTGAGATGTAATATTTTGGCAGAATTTGAAGAGGGATCCTGTCCCCCTGCCAGGGCTGAGTTGAGGCCCATGAATCAGAGCAGCCCTAAGAAAAAAGAAAGAGGGACATTATATGGGAATAAAACTTGAAGAGGATAATTATAGAGAAGGGAGAAGCCCAGAAGTATGAAACTGGTTGTACATTTACATAGTTAAGTTTGTACAAGAAGAAATAGGCAGTCCAAGGAAAAGTGACAAAAAGGTAGAGAAAAGACTGAGTTATAAAGATTTCTTAAATTTTTCCTTAAGCAAAATCATTCCCTTACCACCAGCACTCTCCTACAAAAAATAAATAAATAAATAAATAAACAAATACCTTTTCATAACCATCTCTAAGACTGAAAAAGTTGTAGAGCAGAAGGTAGACTCCAGGGAAAAGGAAGAAAATGAATAGACTCCAATGTCCCCTTGACCAACCCCAGTAGCAAATGAGGTCATCCTCACTCCTTGAGAACCATAGATCTCATCCAATACTGTTGGTCTGAGAGAACAGATTGCAGGCATCTTGGACCCAACAGCCAAAAACAAAACAAAAATAAACCCTCTGGCCTTGAAGAAAGCAAAGATTGACAGTGAGATGCATGTTAATAGCAATGAAATTATTAAAATCAGCAGAATGACTGGTGAAGATATATAAAAACTCTCTGAGGAGGAAAAGGGAACCAATAATAAAAAGGAGAGCTATCTGAATGAGTATGTACTTGGCAATATTCAAAACTAAGCCAGAATCCCTTGAGGCTGGTAGAAGCAATACAAGAAATTATGTAAGATTCCCTGAAATACAATGAAGAAAGTCCAAGAACCTTCAGAATAGTTCAGAACACTAAACTTTAAAAAATTACAATATCAAAGAAAATAGATGTTAGACTCTTTTAAAAAAAATTTAATTAATTTTTTTATTTTCTTGTTTACATCATTCATTTCCACGAGATTTTGAGTTACAAATTTTCTCCCTGTCTTTCCCCTACCCTCAATCCCAAAACAGCTATCTCACTGTAAAGCTCCTCCCCCAATCTGCTCTCTTTTATGCCCTTCTCCAACAACATTCTTTCTGGTAGGGCAGGGAGGGTGTCTCTACCCCAGTCCCTGTATATCTTAATTCCCAGTTGCATATAGTTAATAATAATAATAATAATAATAATAATAATAATAATAATTTTATATATATACATGTTTTATTTTTTAACATTTGATTGTAGAGCTTTAAATTCTAGATTCTTTCAGTTCCTCCCTTGTCACACACCCCCACTGGAAGGGCAAGCAAATCAATATAGGCTGTACATGTGTAATTATGCAGGACATCTCCACAGTGGACCTAATGTGAGAGGCTGATTATATGTCCCTCCTTCCTATCCTGCCCCCGCCTTGTTCTGTTCTCTACTCTGTCCCTGTCCCTTTACTGAAGTGTGTGCTTCCAGCATCCCTTCTCCAGACCCTGCCCTCCCCTCTGTCATCCTGCCTCTCATCCCCATACCCCCTACTCTCCTGTGTGGCATGATTCCCAGTTTAGAGTTTATGTTGTTCCTTCCCTAAGCCAAATTCAAGGAGAGTAAATGAAGGTAAAGTTGTAAAAGTTAT
>JAQQSW010022971.1:0-10361 GCA_028646575.1 Pseudocheirus occidentalis
AAATTTGATAAGTTCCTTATGATTTCTTCCCCATGTTTACCTTCTCATGCTTCTTGTGTTTGATTGTCAAATTTTCTGTTCAGTTCTGGTTTTTTCAGCAAGAATGCTTGAAAGTCCTGCACCTCATTGAATGACCATATTTTCCCCACTACTTGAAATAATTAACAACTTTAGTAAAGTTCTAGGATACAAAATAAACCCACATAAATCTTCAGCATTTCTATATATTACCAACAAAATCCAGGAGCAAGAGACAGAAAGAAAAAGTCCATAGACAATATTGAATAATTGGGACTCTATCTACCAAAACAAAGACAGGAACTACCTGAACACAACTACAGTTTTCCCTTCCATATTGCAACTTTTCCCTTCAGGGTTCCAACATATTATGGGTCAGCATAAGAAATCAAGTGAGAATTTTTTGGGAGCTTTGCAGAAGCCATAAACAACACATGAAAGTCAGCAGATGACACAGAAAAATCTTAGGAATTCAAAAATGCATAAAATATATGTATAATATTGTATAACATCAACATATTTTGTCTTTTAATACAATAATAATTCAGACTTCTTCTTTGATACAGGGAAGACCAAGAAATTTTACATGGATTTTCCTGATCACAGGGGCACCATATCTCCAACCTCAATAGTGTGGAAATGATAATTATACAAAATACTTTTCACACACAAAAAAGTCAAATCTCAACAATTTGAAAAAATATTAATTGTTCATGGACAGGCTGAACCAATATAATAAAAATGACAATTCTACCAAAATTAATTATGCCAGTCAGACTATCAAAAGTTATTTTATAGAGCTGGAAAAAGATAATAGTGGGGTGGAGGCAAGATGGTGGAGTAAAAGCAGGAACTTGTTTGATCTCCTGCTCCAATCACCTCCAATACTTGTAAAAAAAATGACTCTAAACAAATCTTAGAGCTACAGAACCAACAAAGTGACAGAGAGAAACAAATCTCCCACAAATCTCCCAACAATAGCCCCAGACCAACAGGAAGGGGCTATTGTACCAAGCTGGGAGCCAAGCACAGTCCCATATAAGCCCCATGGGCACAGACCTAGGGCAGCCCTGATCAGTGGCCCAGACCAGCCAAAGCAGACTTCAGGAGAGTGAATTACCAGCACCTGTGGTGGTTTCCAGATTTCTTAACCCATAAACACCAAAGAGAAAGCAAAAGGTCATTGGGGAAGTCTGTTGGAACTGAGTGAGAAAAGAGCACAACCCGGCTCCTGTCCCAGGGTGAGAGGTGGTGGATGCGCAGTGGCAGCAGCTGCTGGCACATGGCTGCCACAGGAGCTCCTGGCCTGCAGATCTTAGGGGGACCAAGTGACCATTCAGAGGGTAATTACTCTTGCTTTGACCTGCTTGGATCTGGGTCTCAGTCTTCAGCAGTGGTCCTGGGGTGAGAAATGCCAGTGTGCCAGAGCTTGTGGTGGTTGTAGAGAGAGCACCCTATTCAGACCTCTAACAACATCTCTGACAACTGCTAAAACTCCATCAGTTTGGGACACAGCTCTCTCCACTCCGGAAGCAAAGTTCTACCATGGCAAAAAGCTCAAAAGCCAAGTCATTGACTGGCAAGATGAGCAAACAAAGGAGGTGCAATCAGACCATAGAATCTTTTTTGTGGGACGAAAAGGATCAAAACATGGAACCAGAAGAAGTCAATGAAGGCAAAACTCCTGCATTAAAAGGTTCCAAGAAAAATAAGAGCTAGTTTTAGGCCATAGAAGAGCTCAAGAAGGATTTTGAAAACCAAGAAAGAAAAGTGGAGGAAAAATTGGGATGAGAAATGAGAATGATGCAAGAAAATCAAGAAAAGCAAGTCAACAGCCTGACTGAAGAAAATAAAACCTTAAAATATGAACTAAATCAAATGGCAAAAGAGGTCCAAAAGGCCAATGAGGAGGAAAATACCTTAAAAAGTTGAATTAGCCAAATGGAAAATAAATTTCAAAAACTCACTGAAGAGAATAATTCCTTCAAAATTAGATTGGATCAAACGGAAGCTAATGACTTTATGAGAAATCAAAATACTATATAACAGATCCAAACAAATGAAAAAAAATCCAAGGCAATGTCAAATATCTCACTGGAAAAGTCACTGACCTAGAAAATAGATCAGGAGAGGTAATTTTAAAATTATTGGACTACCTGAAAGCCATAGTCAAAAAGAGAGCCTAGAAATCACCCTTCAAGAAATTCTCAAGGAAAATTGTCCTGATATTCTAGAACCCAGAGGACAAAATAGAAATTGAAAGAATTCACTGATCACCTCTTGAAAAAGATCCCAAGAAGAAAACTCCTAGGAATATTATAGCCAAATTCCAGAGTTTCCAGATCAAGGAGAAAATATTACAAGCAGTCAGGAAGAAATAATTTAGGTTTTGTGGAAACACAATCAGGATAACACAATATCTAGCAGCTTCTACATTAAGGGATTGAAGGGCTTGGAATATCATATTCCAGAGGTCAAAGGAGCTAGGATTAAAACCAAGAATCACCTACCCAGCAAATCTGAGTATAATGCTTCAGGGAAATAATGGTAATTCAATGAAATAGAGGACATTCAAGTATTCTTGATGAAAAAACCAGAGCTGAACAGAAAATTTGACTTTCAAATACAAGAAGCAAGAGAAGCATGAGAAGGTAAATAGGAAAAGAAATCATGAGGAACTTATTAAAGTTGAACTATTTACATTCCTACATGGAAAAATAATCATTGCAACTCATGAGACTTTTCTTAGTATGAGGATAGTTGAAGGGAATATATATGTATACCTACATACATATGTATGTATAGAAGGGTGTATATGTATATAAATATATGTGTGAATATGTGTATATGTGTGTACGTGTATACATAGACAGTTGAATATGAAGGGATGATATCTAAAAAATAAAACTAAGAGATGAGAGATGAACCTATTGGGAGAAAGAGAAAGGGAGATATAGAATAGGGTAAATTATCTCATGTAAAAGAAACAAGAGAAAACTGTTACAATGGAGGGGAAGAGAAGAAAGGTGAAAGGGAATGGGTCAACCTTACTCACATTTGATTTGGCTTAAGAAGGGAATAACATACACACTCAGTTGGGTATCTTTTCCTACAGGAAAAGTAGGGGGGAAGGAGACAAAAGGGGAGATGATAGAAGGGAGGGCAGATTGAGGGAGAGGGTAGTTAGAAATAAACACTTTTGAAAAGCGACAGGATCAAAGTAGAAAACAGAATAAGGGGGGGCAGGATAGGATGGAGGGAAATATAGTTGATCTTTCACAATATAACTACTATGGAAATGTTTTATGTAACTACACATGTACAACCTATATTGAATTGCTTGTCTTCCCAATGGGGGTGGGTGAGGAAGGAAGAAGGGAAAGAATCTGGAAACCAAAGTTTTAAACACAGATGTTAAAAATGCTTTTTACATGCAATTGGGAAATAAGATATACAGACACTTGCCATCTTGGGGAGGGGAACAATGGACAGAGGAATAGAATTTGGAAATCAAAACATAAAAAATCCAAATAGTAAAAATATGTTTTAACATGTAACTGGGAGAAAAATAAACTATATTAAATAAGTGGGGGGGGGGGGAAAGAAGTCAGTCAAGTATTGCAGATCCCCTCCATTTAAGACAATATGTAATTAAGGGTATAGAAATTCATCTTGCACTACTAGAAAGTTAGGGGGAGGGGATGGGGGAGGATAAAAGAGAGAACAGATTGGGGAAAGGGGTATTCAGTAGCTTTGCTATCTTGGGGTGGGGGTAGGGGAAAGACAGGGAGAAATTTTGTAACTCAAAATCTTGTGGAAATGAATGTTGAAAACTAAAAATATGAATTGGAAAAATGTAAATAAAATAAATGCCTTAATGAAGACATCTGAGGTTTCTAGAGAATCCTGTGAAGGAGTTCTTTAATAAAAATCATTTAAAAGATGGAGAAAAAAACAAAAAAGAAAAAATAATAGCAAAATTAGTCTAGAAAAACAAAAGAGCAAGGTTATCAAGGGAATCAATTTTAAAACTGTAAAGGAAGGCAGTCTAACAAATTTCAAACTGCATTATAAAGTGGTAATTACTGAAACAATCTGGTGCTAAGAAAATTAGTGGTGGATCAATGGAATATATTTAGTATGTATTACATTATAACAAATGACCATAATAATCTAATATATGATAAACCCAAAGATCTAAGCTTTTGGAACAAAAACTCGTTATTTCACAAAAACTGGCAGGAAAACTGGAAAATAATACAGCAGGAACTAGGTCTAGATCAATATCTCACTCTGTATAACAAGATAAGGTCAAAATGGGTATATGATTTACATATAAAGTGTGATACCATAAGCAAATTACAAGATCATAGAATTGTTTTATTTGTCACATCTATGGATAAAGGAAGAACTTAGGAACAAAACAAATGTAGAAAGCATTATAAAATGTAAAACAGATCATTTTAATAATATAAAATTTAAACATTTTTTTACAAACAAAACCAATGAAACCAAAATTAAAAGGAAAGTAGAAAACTCGGGGGGGGGGGGTTGGGATTTGCAACAAGTATCTCTGACAAAGACTTCATTTCCCTAATACATAGAGAACTGAGTCAAATTTATAAGAATAGAAGTCATTCCCCGATAGATATGAGCAAGCAGTTTTCAGACAAAGAAACCAAAGCTATAGTCATATTTTTTTAAAATGCTCTAAATCACTATTAATTTGAGAAATTCAAATTAAAACAACTCTGAGGTACCACCTCACACCTATTAGATTGGCTAATATAACAAAAAAGGAATATGATGGATGTTGGAGGGGATGTAGGAAATGTGGAACACTAATGCACCGTGGGTGGAGCTGCAAACTGATCCAGCCATTCTGGAGAGCAATTTGGAACTATGTCCAAAGGACTATAAAACTGTGCAAACCTTTTGATCCAGCAATACCACAACTAGGTCTAAATCCCAAAGATGTCAAAAGGGTTGGGGTGGGGTGGGGTGGGGGGAAGGACCTATCTGTACAAAAATATTTATAGCAGCTCTTTTTGTTATGGCTAAGAATTGAAAATCAAAAGGATACCCATCAATTGGCTAAATTAGCTGTGGTATATGATTGCAATAGAATACTATTGTGCTATAAGATATGATAAGCAGGATGATTTCAGAAAAACCTGGAAAGACTTACACGACCCCATGCAAAGTGAAGTGAACAGAACCAGGAGAACAATGTACACAGGAACAGCAATGTTGTATGGTGATCTACTGTGAATGACTTAATAAATATTAATATCTCAGCAATAAAAGAGGCAAAACAATCCCAAAGGACTAAGGATGAAGCACACTATCCCCATCCAGAGAGGGAACTAATATTGTTTGAATATAAACTGAAGCATGCTGTTTTTTACTTTCTTTTTCTTTTAATCAAGTCTACTTACACAAAATGACTAACGTGGAAATGTTTTACGTGATTGCACATTTATAATCTATATCTGATTATTTGCCATCTTGGGGAGGTGAACAATGGACAGAGGAATAGAATTTGGAAATCAAAACATAAAAAATCCAAATAGTAAAAATATGTTTTAACATGTAACTGGGAGAAAAATAAACTATATTAAATAAGTGGGGGGGGAAAGAAGTCAGTCAAGTATTGCAGATCCCCTCCATTTAAGACAATATGTAATTAATGCTCTCTCTATATCGAATAAAGTCAATCCCCTTCCTAAATAAATCCTAGTATCTCTTTATTGCTGCCCAGGATCAAATAGAATATCACTTGTTTTTTAAGACCCTTCATTACTTGTCCCCTTCCTAACTTTCTAGAGCTCTTACACCTTACTGCCCTCCAGAGACTCTATTACTCAAGTACATTAACCTCCTTTCTGCTCCTCTAAGAAGACACTCCATCTCGTATTCAATCCATTTTCACTGGTTGTCCTTCAAGCCTAGAAACCTCTCCTTCCTTGTCTCTGCCTCCTGGTTCCCTAGCTTCCTTCAAGACTCAGATAAAATCCCACTTGCTACAATAATTCTTTCCCCTTTAATGCTAGTACCTTCCCTAAAATCACCTCTGTTGATGTGTAATCATTTTCAGTTGTGCCTGACTCTTCTTGTCCCCATTTTGAGGTTTTCTTGGCAAAGATACTAGAGTGGTTTACCATTTCCTTCTCAGCTCATTCTTTTATAGATAAGGAACTGAGGCAAACAGGGTTAAGTGACTTGCCCAGGGTCACATAGCTAGTAAGTGTCTGAGTACAAACTGGAACTCAGGTAGATGAGTCTTCCTGACTCCAAGTCCAGGGCTCTATCCACTGCATTACCTAGCTACCCCAAATCACCTTGAATTTACCCTGTATATAGCTTATTCATAATTTGCAGGCTCTATCTTCCATTAAAATATGAGCTTCTGGAGGTAAACGACTCTTTTTGTCCTTCACTGAATCACCAGAGCTTAGCATAGAGCCTGGTACTAGCAGCATTTAATGCTTGTTCATTTAATTTGTTGACTTCCAAAGTCTCCTCTAGTCCTAATGGCTTTGTGTTCTAACATTATACAAAATCCTTGCCAGCTCTAACACTCTGTGTTCTAATGATCTACGTTCCAAGTTCCCTTTTCAATCCAAAATTCTAAGATTCTAAGCAAATGTCCTGCAATGGACACCCTACCCATGTAAAATAAGTGTTTTGGCCCTTCAAAAGTGAAGTCTACAATCTTCAGTGTTCAGGTAATTCTTAAACACCTACAACATAATCAGCCTATATCCTGAGTACTAGGCACTATGAGTACAAAGGACAGGTCTCTGCCTTCAAGGAATGTACAGTCAATTGGGGAAATAAGCCCTAACAACCCATACAAAAAGTTAACTAATAATGTAAGAAATGTCATGAGGCAATATGCAATTAATTTAAATTCTAGGATTTCAGAGTTGAGAGATACCTCGGAGTTCATATAGTTCAAACCTCTTTCTGATATGAGTCCCCTCCAAAGCATCCCCGAAAAGTGGTCATTTTGTTACTGTTTGAATATCTCTGATGAGGAGGAGATTGTTTTTGTTTTTGCTTTGTATAATGAGTGGTGAAGATTATGTTTATGTACTATCAGCAGAGGAAAGAGCACTTCCTTTGGGCTGTCACGATCAGGAAAGACTTCCTGGTAGGGGTAGGGTGATACTTTTGGGCACATTAAAGGATGGAAAGGATTTGATAAGTTAGAGTTCAAGAGAAAAGAAAATTCTCAGTGGAGGAAACAGCATGGAGGAATTCTCATGGAGGAATCAAGCTCAAAGAGAACAAATTAGAAAACAAAATCTGGAAAGGACACGCCCAATCCAAGGACTCTAGCCATTAATTTCTGGGAGATAGAAGCAGACAGACGTGCTTAGGAACAATAATGAGAAATCTGGCTCAATTCAAGCCACACTGTGTTGCTTGAGAGGTACATGGTCTGCAAAGCATGTCAAGTGCCAGGCATTAATAAAGGGACAGATTCTGCACATAGTCTGGTGCAGTGAGCTGGCCAGACTTGTTGGCAGCCTTTCTTCCCACAATCCTTTCTCTGAACCACTATAAGAACCACATTCTGAGGAGCCCCACCTCTGCCCTTTATTTCTTGGATGAAACAATTCCATAGCTTCATCACAACCTACAGCAAAATCATTGAATGACAGCAGGGGCTTCAGATCAAAGACAGGAGACAAAAGGGACCAGATATTCCAAGGAAATACAAGGGACCATTTTAAAGCAGTTTGTCCATTTGTAAAATCCCACACAGTCCATTTGAAATTTGCCAACTAGGAGTATACAAAATCAAGCAAAGGAAATCAGTATATGATCAACCATGAATGTGCTTGGGTCTGGCATTCAAGGTCTATGGAATTGGAATTAGTATGGAATTGAATGGAGTACTGAACTTAGACTGAAAAGACCTGGGCTCAGAACCAGCCTCTAACATTGACTAGCTATATGGATATGGGCAAGTCATTTATCTTCTCTGAATCCCTGTTTCCTCGTGTGTAAAATGGAGGTGACAGTTTCTGCAGTACCTGCCTCACAAGGTTGCTGTAAGGGTCAAATGAAATCATGCTTGTAAAACACTTTGCAAACCCCAAAGAGCTTATACAGATGTCAGTTACTAATCTGATTATATAGAATCATAGAGCTGGAAGGAATGTTAGAACACCTTGTCAGAACTGGAACACACCTTTTAGAGCACAGCACAGCAAGGAAGGAAGGAACCTGAGAGATCACCTGTTTCAACTACCTTATTTTATGGATAAGGGCACTAGGAAGTAGCTGGAAGTCATAAAACCTGGAAGATAAAAGGGGAGCTGAAAATCTGCTCTCTTCTATTTAGCCCTCCTGCCCACCACCCCCAAATGCCAGAAATTCTGCTGCCAGTATAAGTGAGCTTTTGGCCCAGTACAGTCTTTGACATAGAGATAGAAGAAGTCACATAGTAAAATAGAGCACGAAGATGAGTTCTAGAAACCTGGGTTCATGTCCTGTCTGCACCACTAGTTTGTTTTGTTAGCTTGGGCAAAGCACTTTCGCCAGTCTGAGCCTCAGTTTCCTCCTTTTGTCAAACTAAACTGCAATACCTTGGAGGACCCTTGCAGCTCTCACATTCTATGATTTTCTAAAGTTGTCCTTTCCAAACACGATTTGAGGTGGCTGAGAATTTAAATCTGTATTTCAGATCAGAGCTAAACAGCATTTCGGATGGCACACAGCCCAACCTGTAATCCCTAATTGCCTGGCAAGCATTCCTTCAGAACAAGCAACCACACAAAATTAGCAAATTCCATTATAAGAAGAGCTTATCTTTTTTCAGAAGGAAGCTGAATCGTCCTCAGGCAGGATGGGATTTATTGTTATTACCATTAAACCAAAACATAAAAGAAGCAATAGTGTAAGATTGCTAGGTACCTTCGCCACCACCCACCCTCTTGCCTCCCAAGTCTGAGTTCCTTGGGTATTATCAGAATTATTCTATGGATTATTTTTACCACCAAGTCTGAGGAATTTTAAGCATTTCTTTTCAGAGCACCATCTGGCATTCCCCCAAGGAAGGAATTTTTAGGTACTGTGTCCTAGGAGGGCATTTCACCTAAGCTACCAGTTTCCTGAGAATATGCACTAGAAGATGCCCAGGTGGGGTAGCTAGGTGGCACTGTGGATAGAGCACTGGCCTGGAAGTCAGAAGGACCTGAGTCCAAATCTGGCCACAGACATTTAACACTTACTAGCTGTGTGACCCTAGGTAAATCACTTAACCATGATTGCCTCGCAAAAAAACAAAATTGAAATGATGCCTAGTCTCTAAGCCACAGAGGTAAAGGATGGCCAGTCCCATCTCCTTCTTTAAAACCCTCAAAACTGGAAAAGAAAGAATCAATCCAAGCAATCTCTTTGAGAGAAGAGGTGATGGTAATTGGCTGCCCTCAAACCCAGATAAGCCAGAGAGATGAGGGTAGGTCAGAGGTGGGGAACCTGTGGCCTCGAGGCCACATGTGGCCCTCTAGGTCCTCAAGTCCTTAGATCAGTCAAAGTCAAATTCAAATGACCTCCATGACCTTGGGTAGGTAAGTCACTTCTCTCTGAGTCATGATTTCCTCATCTGTAAAATGCAAGATTCTCCTGTCTCCAAAAGCTCTCCTAGAGAGTTTCTCTGTGTGTGGTCGTAAAATAATATCACTAATGAGTAGTACTATTCAGGAACACGCTCCCTTCTGTCAATGACCCTTTGGTTCTGACTCCCCTGAATTGGAAGCCAGTTTCTGCTGAAGTTTCTCCCCAGCTCCTTTCTTGGCAAGCAGAGGATCCAGAACCCAAGCTTAACTGCAGCATAGTCAGAGAGAGCCATTTTAAAAGGTTCACGTGATCTAGAAAAGGAGGTCTTTTGGAACAGCCTTTACTACTTACTATAAAAAAGATATGGCTGTCTTGCTATCATTACTGCTATTTGTTGTTTGGTCCTTTTTCAGTTGTATCTGACTCTTCATGACCCCATTTGGGGTTTTCTTGGCAAAGATATTGGAGTGGTTTTCCACATCCTTCTCCAGCTCATTTTAGAGATGAAGAAACTGAGGAAAACAGGGTTAAGTGACTTGCCCCACAGACACAGAGGTAGCAAGTGTCTGTGGCCAGATTTGAACTCAGGAAGATAAACCTTCCTAACCCCATGACTAGCACTCTATGCACTGTGCCACATATCTTCATAGATTTATTAAGTGCATGCTATGTGCTAGGTACCTGTAAAGCCAATCAGCAGTAGATTCCTGAGAGAATGCTACTGTGAACAGCTTTTAAGATTCGGATTACACAGTATTAGTGAACACTCT
>JAQQSW010022972.1:0-10361 GCA_028646575.1 Pseudocheirus occidentalis
TGAAGATGTCCTGTATAATCACACATCCTCAGCCTGTATTGAATTGATTAACCATCCAGTGGGGATGGGTGACAAGGGAGGAACTGAAAGAATCTAGAATTTAAAGCTCTGCAATCTGTGCAGTTAGGAATTAAGATATATAGGGTCTGGGGTAGGGAGACCCTCCCTGACCTACCGGAAAGTTAGAGAGCAGATCAGGGGAGGGGCTTTACAGTGGGATAGCTGTTTTGGGATATGGGTAGGTGAAAGATGGGGAGAAAATTTGTAATTCAAAAATCTCATGAAAATGAATGATGTAAACAGGAAAACAATTAAAATTTTATTTAAAAAATTAGAACTGAACAAGTACAAGCTAATGACCTATGAGACTTCAAGAAATGATAAAACATAAGGAAAAATTGGGCCAAAATTGAAGACAAAGTGAAATAACTCATTAGAAAAACAATTGACATGAAAAATAGAACCTAAAAAGATAATTTTAAATTTATTGGATATCACAAAAGCCACAATAAAGAAAAAGAGCCTAATCATTTTCAAGAAGTTATCAAGGAAAACTTCTCTGATATTCCAGAACAAGAACGTAAAATAGAAATGGAAATAATCTCCCAATCATTTCCTGAAAGAGTCCCCCAAATTAAAATTTCCACTAATATTATAGGCAAATTCCAGACCTCCCAGGTGAAGGAAAAAATATTGCAAGCAGCAAGAAAGAAATAATTCACGTATTGTGTAGCCATAGTCAGGAAAACCATGATTTAGCAGCTTCTACCTTAAAAGAATGGAGGGCTTGGAATATGACCTTATGGGGGACAAAATATCTAAATCACAACCATTCATCTGCTACCCAGTAAAACTGTTTATGATATTTCAGGGGGGAAATGACTATTAAGTTAAATAAAGGATTTTCAAGCATTGTATATGATAAGTCAAATGAGAATTTGACTTAAAAATACAGGACTCAAGAGAAGCACTAAAAGGTGAACAGAAAAAGGAAATCATAAGGAACTGTATGAGATTAAACTGTTTATGTTCCTACAGGAATACTCACAAGAGTTTTATCATTATTAGTGAACTTAGAAGTACTATACATAGATAGAGGGCATATGTGTGAGTTGAATATGATGGGATGATATCTAAAAACAATATATAGGAATGTAAAGCCAAGCAACAGTAGATTCCCAGAAGAAGGCTACTGTGAATACCTTTTAAGATTCGGATTACACAGTAGTAGTGAACACTCTGTTTATTCCATTACAAATCAAGATTCAGTACAATGTTAACCGTATCAACAATTCACAATATTATATACTTTATTTAGAACAAGGAACAAAAGAAGAATCACCTGGTTTCCCTAAGAGGGAAACCAGCTTAACACTTAAAGATTCAATCAATGAATTAACAATATACTTATCTTCCACTCATGGGGCAACTATTAACTTTAGTCTCCAATACAATCCTTAGAAAACCACATAAACTTTCCACTCCTTGATTTCCAACAAATCTCAGTATAGTCCAAAGGAAGGCCTTTTCTTCATTTTGACTCTAGGTAGTCTCTCTGATTCCCTGGATCCTCTTAACTGGTCCCAGCTCCCTCCTGAAACTGCCAATCACCTAGATTCAGGAGCAGACATCTGACAGGTTCTTGTCCAGTCCTCAAAGGAAAACAGCTCACAGGTCTTTGTCCTCAGAAAACATCAGTTTCATTCAAGGGGAGGCCTTTTCTTCACTTTGACTCTGTGTAGTCTCTCTGATTCCCTGGGTCCTCTTCACTGGTCCCAGCTCCCTCCTGAATCTGCCAAACAATCACCTAGATTCAGGAGCTGCCAGCTGCCAGGCTCACGTCCAGTCCTCAGAGATAAACAGCTCCCAGGTCCTTGTCCAGTCCTCAGGGCAATCCATGGCACACACTGAAGTTCACAGGGTTCAGCACACCTCAAACCCTTCACCACTTCTCTTGCCTGGAACTCAAGGATCAGCCAGGCCAGTAACAAAGTCCCATTCTGTTCATGTCTCAGTCAGCTTCCAGATACTGGAAGAGGAACACACACTCTCTCTCTCCCTCACTTTCTCAGCTGACTTCAATCTCCATGAATCTTCCTTCACTGAGGAGCCAATTCCAAATTCTGTCCTCTCTCTCTAAAGTTCTTCTTTATATACAGCAGTGGCCTCCTGTCTCAACCAATAGCCTTCTTTCAAGTCAACAGGGGAATTCATGCCTTCTCAACAATGGACAGAGTTCATACCTTCTATACTTAGCCCTAATTAGTAGGTGCTACTTAGCCCTAAGTATCTGATAAACTGATTACTATTTGTAGGAGTGAGAAAGAAGAAAGCAATGGGGAAAAGGGGAAAAGAGAGGTAGAATGGGGTAAATTATCTCAAATATAAAAGTAGGAAAGATCTTTTATGGGAAGGGGAGCATAGGGAAGGGAACAGGGGCCACTTGAATATTCCTCTCATTGGAATTGACTCAAACAGGAAAGAAAGAAAGGAAGAAAGAAAGAAATGCATCTTATCCTAAAGGAAAGTAGGAAGGGACAGAAGAAGGGGGCATTGCTCATAGAAGGACAGGAAAGGTAGATTGGAAGAGGCAGAAGTCAGAAACAAAACACTTTTGAGGAGAAACAGGATGAAAGGAAGAGAGAATAGAATTAACAGGAAGAAAAAAAAAGGATGGTGGCAGGTACAGTTAGCAATCCTAACTATGAAAAAATTTTTCAAGCCAGTTTCTCTGATAGAGGATATATAGGGTAAAGGAGTCAAATTTACAAAAAATAAGAGTCACTCTTCAATTGACAAATGATTAAAAAATATGAAGTCAGTTTACATATAAAGTAAACAAATTGTCTGTAGTCATATTAAAAAATGCTCTGAATCACTGATGATTAGAGTAATGCATGTTAAAATGATTCTTAAGTACTACCTCAGACTGGCTAATGGGACAGAAAAGAAAAATGACAAATGTTTGAGGGGATGGAAGAAAATTGAGACCCTAATTGCGCTATCTTGTTTGGCTGGTGCACTTGTAAACTGATTCAACCATTAGGTAAAGTAACCTGAAATAATGCATAAAAAGGCCCATAAAACCATGCCTACCCTTTGACTTAGTAATACCACTACTAGGTCTGTATCCCAAAAGAGATTAAAATGAAAAAGGGAAAGTAAGTATAATGTACAAAAATATTTATAGCAGCTTTTTTCTGGTGACAAAGAATTAGAAACTCTGGAGAAGTTCATCAATGGGGGAATGACTTCACCAAGTTGTGGCATGTTATTTTGATGGAATATTATTGTGTTATAAGAAATAATGAGCTATGTGCTCTTAGAAAAACCTGTAGATCCACACATTAGCTGATGCAAAGTGAAATAAGTGGAACCAGGAGTACATTGTACAAAGCAATAGCAATATTATAAGATGATGAGCTGTGAGTGACTTATCTTTTTCACAGCAATAAAATTATCTAAGACAACTCTGAAGGACTCATAAGTAAAAAAAAAAATGCTGTTCATCCCCAAAGAAAGAACTGATGATGTCTGAATATGTATGAAAGCGTACTTTTTTTTTATTTTTCTAGAGTTTTTGTTTTAGTTTGTTTTCTTTTACAACACCACTAATACGGAAATATATTTTGCATGACTATACATATATGTCCTATATCAAATTGTTTGCCTTGTCAATAAGGGGGATGAAAGGGAATGAAAAAATTTGGAACCCAATTGTTAAAAGTGAATGATGAAAATTGTCTTTATGTATAATTACGGAAAATACTAAATTTGGGCAGCTAGGTGGCGCAGTGAATAGAGCACCGGCCCTGGAGTCAGGAGTACCTGAGTTCAAATCTGGCCTCAGACACTTAACACAAAAAACTAGCCGTGTGACCTTGGGCAAGTCACTTAACCCCAACTGCCCTCCAAAAAGAAAAAAAGAATGGAAAAAGAAATAGAGGCAATAACCAAATTTAGAAGTGTTTTAGTAAATATTAAAAGAAATTCTGTTCCAATATTACATAAACTGTTTACTAAGATGGGGAAAGGAGCCCCAAATTCCTTCTATAATGCAAATTTTGACTTACTATCTAAGTTAGCAAGACACAAAAAAAAGAAAATACTAAATTTAAAAATAAAAGAAAATAATAGTAAAAAAGAGAGAGAGAAAAAACCTATTAACTGGAAGTCATAGTATGCCCTCTTGACTGGACTCAACCAAGTACCACAAAATCTTGCTTGTAGCTTCTGCT
The DNA here is from genome assembly GCA_028646575.1 of Pseudocheirus occidentalis. NCBI lineage: Eukaryota > Metazoa > Chordata > Mammalia > Diprotodontia > Pseudocheiridae > Pseudocheirus > Pseudocheirus occidentalis. The sequence continues at coordinate 4,239 of JAQQSW010022972.1, forward strand.
GCCCCATGTCTACATAGTCATTAACGGGAAGAAAACCATTGACAGCCTCTTGGTACAGTTAAAAATTCAGATCTAGTGCTCCTTCATGGAGTATTGTTACTCTGATTCAGGCAGCTCAACTGTGTGATGAATCCTCCAGGAGAATGTTTTTGAACAATTTAATATTCTTAGGCAAATTGGTTAAACTGCTCTGGTTGCTAGGAGCAGCCTCTTCTTGGTATTTTAAAGATCTTCAGGAAGAAGCAATATCCCTAAGATAAAAACACAAAGCTAAGAGCAAAAAGAATTCATAGATTTGTTGTTAGTTTAGTTGTTTCTGTTGCTTTTAGTGATGCTGTGTTTCTATGTAAACGGGATAAGGGGTAGAGTAGGGAAGGAGAGTATAAATATTTTCTAAATGGGATTAACTCAGAAACAAATGTATGAATAAGGTTATGACAGTGTGTTCATTTGCCTAGGTTATGGGGGTCATTGTGAATTCTAATTATTAACATAAAGATGAAAAAAGTGTTTAAAATTTAGGGTATACTGTTATGTTCATATCTCAGATTATGACTACTTGACATAAAATCACAGCAGTTGACTAGCATAGCTATTGAAGAGTTCTGTGGTTTGAAAAAAAACATGTTATAAACCTATTTTCTGTCTTGATTCTAGGATGACATATTTGTGATAGTGGTTTGAGCCAAGAAGGGAAATTACGAAAGGTAATTTGTGGCATCAGGGTATCTATAAATCAAATAGAGGCTGGGGCCTTCTGAGGAAGACATAGATTCTCAGCACCTTTACACAGAACCTATATATCAGTTAAATGGCTTGGTGAGGTTGGTTCACTTTAACTAGGTTTACATTTCTGGTAATAAATATGTTAGGTTTATATTTATCTGGTTTATTTTGAACTTTCCTAGAGGCAAGCTATTATTTGAAAATTTTTATGCTTCCATGTCAAATATGGATATGTGTTAATACATATCTATTTGTCCACATATGAGCTATTACTGTAGAGAGGACAGATACTTAACAAATGCAAGATACTAGAGGTCATCTTATTGACGTTTGGGTTTAGGGGTGCTTAAGACCCCCAAATACTGCCATGTCAGGTCCCACTAAATGAATTCTATACAAGCCTTCTCTCAGCCAAAGTAGACAAAATTTATTAAATGTTCACCATATTGGCTAGAATCTTAAGGAATTCAAGCATTTTTGTGGCTTGTATTGAGAAATGGCCAGATTGAATCTGAGGTAGACTGAATCTGAGCACCCTCATAGAGGCAGGGTGGGTCTTATATACAGAAAGACTATAGGAGGGATGTAAGAGTAATCTATTAGTCTGGGGTGATAGCAGGAATGGTACAGGAAGGATCTTGAGGAGGAAACTAAGGAGTATCTTGATGATACTAGAGTTCAGATTTCAGGGTGACTAGAGTTCAGAACTGGAAACCTAGAGTATGGGATTAAGGGTGTGGAGCAGCCAGAGGCAATCTGGAGGTAACAGACAACTGAGGGCTAGGCTAGGTTAATGATATTTTGATAGGCTCAAGAATGAGAAGCAGCCAGATTGATAATGAAGGATTTTGGCCTCAGGGGAACAAAAGATCAAGTGGGGAGATTCAAGGGGAAGTCAAGGGAGTTCCCAGAGCCTGTACCACATCAATCCCTGCTCAAAGAAATGGGACTCAAATTCTTTTGTGGTAAGGGGTGAAGGTCTCAGGTTGGCCCTGCACCCCATCAATGTGGTTGTATCATATTTGAACTTGAACTTCTAGGGCTGTGTTATGGATGTAAAGAAGGAGAAAGAATCTAGAAGGAAAACTGCATTCTGTGTCTTGGGACCATTAAGACAGTCAAAGAGGTATGAAGTTATGTACCTGGTTTCTAGGATTTACTGCTATAATCCTTCTTAGGCATGAATCATAGAGAAGGGAAAGCTCATAATAACTACAATTGTAAGTCATGATTATTTACAATTGTAGGTCACAATTACAGTGAGATAGTACTTCAATGACTACAAACCTTTTCATAATCAAGGGAGTCTGTAAGCTAAAAAAGCTTAAAAATACAACTGTAAATAGACCCTGACATCTTGTAAAAATACCCCCAACGCCAGGAAAAGCAATGCAAAGGCCTGGGAAGGGAGATCATATAATAATGCATACCTTACAAATCATTCCCGTAATGTACTTTCTACTTTCCCCATTATATATAATATGAGGAAAACTCTTTTTGTGTATTTTCAGTAATTATATACTCTCTAGGTTACACTGGGAGAAAGGGAAAGGGAGAGGAAGATTGAGGTAAATTATCTCACATAAAAGGGGAGGTGGTGGGAAATGGTTGAATCTTACTCTTTTCAGAATTGCCTCAAAGAGGGAATAACATACACACTCAATTGTGTAAAGAAATCTGTCTTCCTCTATAAGAACAGAGGAGGGGACGAGGACAAGAAAAGTGGGTGCTCATAGAAAGGATGACAGATTAGGGGAGGTGGTGGTCAGAAGCAAAACACTTGAGGAGAGACAAGGTGAAGACAGAGAACAGCAAAAATGTGTATAGGGGTTGTAGGTGGAAGGGAAATACAGTAAGCATTTCTCAAGCATTTTTCTTTCTGCATTTTTTCAAGCAAGTTTCTCTGATACAAGCCTCATCTCTCAAGTGTATAAAGAAATGAGTTAAATTTTAAAAAGTTAATATGCATTCCCCAATTGTTAATGGAAAAAAAATATGAATAGTTTTTAGAGGAAATAATCAAAGCTATCTACAGTCACATAAAAAACTGCTCTAAATCATTATTGATTGGATATATGCAAATGAAAACAAATCTAAGGTATTACCTCACAACTTTTAGATTGGCTAATAGTATAGAAAAGAAAAATGACAAAAGTTGGAGTGTGTGTGGGAAAATTGAGAAACTAATTCATTGTTGATGGAGTTGTGAATTGATTCAACCATTATGTGGAATAATTTGGGATGATGTCCAGAAGTCTCTAAGATCATGCATATGCTTTGACTTAACAATACCATTACTAGGTCTGTACCCCAGAAAAGATTTTTTTAACAAAGGAAAAGTTTCTTTATATGCAAAAATATTTATGCCACCTTTTTTCTGGTAACGAAGAATTAGAATTCAAGGGGATGCTCTTCCAAATCCCCTTCTAAACAATTTGAAAACAACTTCAGAACAGATTTAGAAAAGGGAAAAGAGTTTGCCAGCTCAGCAGGAAATGCTTGTGCCACTGGGTGGGGAGAGTGGAGGAGGTCCAAGATTAGCAGCAGCAGGGGGCCTGAATAAAGGCTCTGAGCCCAAGAGGACTCTATCAGCAAGGTACCACCCTTCTGCACTCTTTTCAGTACAAGGAGGTTCCAGGAAAGGCCAGCAGCAAGGCCTCATCTGAGGCTGATAAGTAGTGAGACCTTTTCTCTGTGACCAGTCTGCAGCAATACTATGCACCTGGTGACAGACAACAGTTAGACCTCTCCCCCAGGCCTTGCCAACAGTTCCTATCTCCATAGAAACCTGGTAGCAACACTCCATCACATTTTAAAAAGTCTACAGTAACTTTAAATGGGATTTCTCTTTTTATCTCTTGCTGCTAGATTGCATTAAAAATATATGGGAATGCCGAGGAGTTATGTGGGTTTACTTTATATGCTGCAACTTTGCGAAATGTATTTATTGTCTCAAGTAGTTTTTTAATTTTCTAGGATGCTCTAAGTATATCATCATATCATTTGCAAAAAGTGATAGCTTAGTCTCTTCTTTGCCTAATTTCACTAATTTGATTTCTTTTTCTTCTCTAATTGCTACTGCTAACATTTCCAGTACCAGACTGAATAAGAGGGGTGATAGTGGACATCCTTGTTTCACCTGTTATTTTATTGGAAATGCTTCTAGCTTATCTCCATTATATAAAATACTTGCTGATGGCTTTAAATAGATGCTACCTATTATTCTAAGAAAAACTGCATTTATTCCTATACTTTCTACTGTTTTTAATAGGAATGGATGTTGTATTTTGTCAAAAGCATTTTCTGCATCTATTGAGATAATCGTGGTTTTTGCTAGTTTTATTGTTGATATGATCAATGATACTGATTGTTTTCCTAATATTAAATCATCTTTGCATTCCTGGCATAAATTCTACCTGATCAAAGTGTATTATTCTTATGATAAATTGCTGTAGTCTTTTTGCTAATATTTTATGTAAAATTTTTGCATTTGTGTTCATAAGCGAAATTGGTCTATAATTTTCTTTCTCCATTATATCTCTTCCTGATTTAGGCATCAGTGTCATATTTGGGTCATAAAAAGAATTTTTCAGGTCTCCATCTTCACTAATTTTCACAAACAGTTTGTAGAGTTTTGGAATCAATTGTTTTTTAAATGTTTGATAGAATTCTAAATCCATGTGGCCCTGGAAATTTTTTTTCTATCGAGTTCACAAATGCTTTGTTTGATTTCTTTTTCTGAGATGGGGTTATTTAAGGAATTCACTTCTTCAGTTAATCTGGGTGTAATGGTAATGCAATCTGAAGATCTTCCATGCCCCTTGAACTTGCTGATGTAACAGGAAGGAGTGGAGCAAGAGCTAAGCTAGAGTCCATGTGGTGGTGACTGGAGGCAGTGGTCGTGGCTGTGGTGCAAAATCCTTTTTCTGAGCCGGCCAGAATCTCTGCTAAGGACTCCAGATGAGAACTATCAGGGACGGGAAATATGGGGGGCTGGAGCTGCTGTGAGCAAGCTGTGTGGATGCTGAGCAGTTGCCCTGAGTGAGGAGAGGAGGATCTGTGACTGAGGTAGCTTGCCTTGCTTTGAAGGCTTGATAATGTGGGTGTTTGCTCCATTAACTACATATGCCAACTTCATAACTACTATGATGGCTTTGACTTTCTGACTTTGGAACTCATTTTTCTCGTATATGAATAAATGTTCTAGCTATAATTCCCATGTAAAAAAGCCTGTTATATTTTGTGATTAATAACTATATCAGTATATTTATAGTTACTGTAGGCATTGTGAATATTGCATGGTTGATACATTTGGTGACAAGGGTGGGATCAAAAAAATGTCAGGCCTCAATTTGAAAGCTAGGGGGCATTAGAGGAAGAAATGGCTATCCCAGCATGGGAGGATTTGCCTTATTCCTCTCTAGCCAGAGAATGGACCAAAAGCACGGGACGCTGTGAAAGCTGGGAACCAAGGGTAAAACGGGGAGAACCCAGAGATTTGGAAAGGTGTTTGCAAGGAATACCCATAGAACCAGGCAAAAAACTGGCTGGAGTGTGCAGGAGATGCTGGGTCCTGTTAAGAAGTTATCACCTCATGTGTAAAAGTAGAGATAAAACTGCTTGAGGAAAAAGCTCAGATGACTAGGGAGTAGGCTGTTTCACTAGAGGATTCTTCTGTGCCACAACATTCAGAAGAGAAAACTGGAAGGTCTCAGGTGGTGGAAGAAAAAAAAAAGAACTACTGTTCATGTAGCTAAAAGGAAGCAAAAAACTGGCAGAAGGAATGTGCATGCAGCTTTTGTACAGGCTGGACAGAGTTGCCCTGACAGCTGCCAGGAGCATATGTGTGAGGAGAATTGAATAAGGTTAGCTGAGGAGTCTTCTAATGTAGAAGCTCTCCCATTTCACTAAGATTGTCAAATTTATGTGCATGCAATTTGGAAAAATAATTCATAATTATTTTTTTAATTTCATCTTCATTGGAGGTAGATTCATCCCTTTCATTTTTGATACTCATAATTTAGTTTTCTTCATTCTTTCTTTTCATCATATTGACTAAGAATCTATCAATTTAATTTTTTTAAATAAAACCAGCTTTTAGTTTTATGTATTAAATCAATAGTTTTCTTAATTTCAATTTTATTAATCTCTTTTTTGGTTTTCATTATTTCTAATTTAGTATTTAAATGGGGACCTTCAATTTGTTCTATTTTTAGCTTTTTCAATTGCATGCCCAATTCATTGACCTTCATTTCTCTAATTTATTCATGTATCACTCTGGGATATACAACTTTCCTTAAGAACTGCTTTTGCTGCATCCCAGGAGTTTTGTTATGTTGTGTCATTGCTGTCATTCTCTTGAATGAACTTACTGATTGTTTCTATAATTTCTTGTTT